>CM023483.1:100558777-100670335 GCA_013339685.2 Hyalomma asiaticum
GCAATATACTACCGAAAATACCAACCATGCATATCCAATCAAGCAACTGAAATGAGCCATTTATTTTACGTACTGTTCCTAATAGCAGATTGCTTTCAAGTTCGTAGACTCGCTGAAGACGGGCGGGTCACTGCGGTGTCGAAGTGGTTATCGTTGTGTGGGACCAACTCGCGCTGGTGGCATCGCTTGCACGCCGCTCAACTACTTTCCTCGAGATTGTAACCATACCGCATAATGTTTTGCAACACACCACTGTTTTCGCTTCACTTTCTATGATGAATTCACACGAGCCGACGAACACTCTCTCATGCTCGCTTACGCGCTGCGACGCGAACCTGCTTGAACCGAGCGACGCCATCGTTGTTTAGAGGGTGAGGAAAACGTGGAACTGACAGCAGAAACCAGAAAACCAGAAACAGCAAAAATCGGATACGATTACGAGGCAACCTTTCTAAATTAGAACGAAATAATCTCGAACGTAAAAAGGAAAAAAAAATGGCAGATCCCACGTGCAATGGGAATCAAAGAAATGCCAAGCACGCATCAGGAACGTAAAATGGATGTGCATTCTTGTCTCACTATACCGAGTTTGGTACATATGAAGTTAACGAAACGGCCGCAAGAGCACCACGACTGTGGCATGGAAACCATGCCGCTCATACACGCGTGTCATGATTACGATGTTATGACATGTCATTTACGTTCGTCATGCTGTCGTGTTGTGCCATAGCAATTTTGGTATACATCCCATTGACGAAACGCGTGCCATGTAAATCATGCCGCCCATTACATGCATGTCATGCGTTTCATGTTATGACCTGTCATTTATGTTCGTCATGCAGTCATGTTGTTGCATACTAATTTTCCTATACATCCCACTAACGAAACGGCCAAGAGAGAACTAAGACCCTGGCATGTAAATCATGTCGCTCATCACATGCATGTCATTATTTTCATATTATGACCTGTCATTTGCGTTCGTGATGCAGTCATGTTGTGGCATGTCAATTTTAGTATACATCCCGTTAACGAAACGCGTGGCATGTAAATCATGTCGCACATGACATGCGTATCATGATTTTCATGTTGTGACCTGTCATTTATGTTCGCCATGCAGTCATAGTGTGGCATACCAATTTTGGTATACATCCCATTAACGAAACCGCCAGGAGAGCACCAAGACCGTCGCATGTAAATCATGTCACTCATGACATGCATGTCATAATTTTCTTAATTATCTGCCATTTATGTTTGTAATGCAGTCATGTTGTGGGATGCCAATTTCCATACATGTCCCATTAACGAAACGCGTTGCATGTAAGTCATGTCCCTCATGATATGTATGTCATGCTTTTCATGTTATGAACTGCAATTTATGTTCGTCAGGCAGTCATGTCATGCCATACCACTTTTCGCGCACATCCCATTAGCGAAACGGCCAGGAGAGCACTAAGACCGTGGCATGTAAATCATGCCGCTGATGAGATGCATATCACGATTTTCGTGTTATGACCTGCCATTTATGTTCGTCAGGCAGTCATGTGTTGCCATACCAATTTTCGCATACATCCCATTAGCGAAACGGCCAAAAGAGCACCAAGACCGTGGCATGTGAATCATGCCGCTCATGACATGCATGTCATGATTTTCATGTTATTACCTGTCATTTACGTTCGTGATGCAGTCATGTTGTGGCATGTGAATTTTAGTATACATCCCGTTAACGAAACGCGTGGCATGTAAATCATGTCGCACATGACATGCGTATCATGATTTTCATGTTGTGACCTGTCATTTATGTTCGCCATGCAGTCATAGTGTGGCATACCAATTTTGGTATACATCCCCTTAACGAAACGGCCAGGAGAGCACCAAGACCGTCGCATGTAAATCATGTCACTCATGACATGCATGTCATAATTTTCTTATGATCTGTCCTTTATGTTTGTAATGCAGTCATGTTGTGGCATGCCAATTTCCATAGATGTCCCATTAACGAAACGCGTGGCAGGTAAGTCATGTCGCTCATGACATGCATGTCATGCTTTTCATGTTATGAACTGCAATTTATGTTCGTCAGGCAGTCATGTCGTGCCATACCAATTTTCGCGTACATCCCATTAGCGAAACGGCCAGGAGAGCACTAAGACCGTGGCATGTAAATCATGCCACTCATGAGAAACATATCACGATTTTCATGTTATGACCTGCCATTTATGTTCGTCAGGCAGTCATGTGTTGCCATACCAATTTTCGCATACATCCCATTAGCGAAACGGCCAGGAGAGCATCAAGACCGTGGTATGTAAATCATGCCGCTCATGACATGCATGTCGTGATTTTCATGTTATGGCCTGTCATTTATGTTTGCCATGCAGTCATAGTGTGGCATACCAATTTTTGTATACATCCCATTGACGAAACGGCCAGGAGAGCGCCAAGACCGCCGCATGTAAAGCATGTCACTCATGACATGCATATCATGATTCTCATGTTATGACCTGTCATTTATGTTCGTCATGTAGTCATGTTGTGGCATACCAATTTTCGTAAACATCCCATTAGCGAAACGGCCAGGAGAGCACAAAATCTTAGGCGGCTAGATAGATAGATAGATAGATAGATAGATAGATAGATAGATAGATAGATAGATAGATAGATAGATAGATAGATAGATAGATAGATAGATAGATAGATACGCTCAAACTCGCCGAAGTTCGCTAAGAAATGCTTCGCATTTAAAAAAAATTAGGTGACATGTCGTATGTTGCGCTATGTATTGTGCAAAAGTTAGCGTTCATGGACTACATGCGAGAGCACAGCACAAATGTGCGCGCTTCGGCTCCGTAGCTTTCGCTGTGCTGCCACAGAAAGTTGTCGCCAGGTGTAATATTTGCGCAGAAAGAACCTTGCCCTTCCGCTGTCTGCTCACGCGGTTGTTTCATGGTCAGAAGAAGAGGGATGTTTCGAGCTTTCACTGTGATGTCCTCGCTGATGTTACGGGAGTGTACTACAGTCACTCGAGCTCAAGGGACGCCGGTAAACGAACAGACAGAATATGAGCGCGAACTATCAAGCGTCAGAGCTCGACGTTTGAAGCACGCTAGTTTGCTTTGCTGCTTTGGCTGCCTTTAGAACAGGAGCGCTGTTCAAACTAAGAGTACCCATTGTGACAGCTTAATCGCACTCGTTCAGTGTATATATGTGCGTTCGTTTCGTGCGTGCTTCACTGATAGTTCGCGCTCATCTTTTGTTTTTTCATTTAGCCGCCTCCCCTAGCTTTGTATATGTAGCGTACCAGCACGCGCTGCACACGGGAGGCGCTCCCTTAGCAAGTGCATGTTTGCTATAATTAATATTGCTCGTGAAGCTCACTTCGTATAGCATTACAGCTTCTTGCTATCGCATTCATTGCTTCGCCCTTGCGGCGAAACTGTGACTTTTTTAGTTAATTTTACAGCGTAAGCTGTTATGAGATCACAAGGACAGTTTTCGGTGCCGTAGTTTTCCGCCGGCGCCGCCGGTGTCCGCAACCAGTATCGCGCAAATTTTAGTAAAAATAACCAGGACCGAGGAGTATCCGAACTCATCTTCTGCGTGAATTCGAACCCATATCCTCTGCGTGCAAGTCGAGCATTCTGCTACAGAGCTACGTCTGCGCTTGCAATATCATCGCTAAAAAGCATAAACAGGTCTGCCGAGGAATGGGAATAACAAATGTAGTGTTACGTGGGAGAATACGCCACCACACGTCGCGGAAAGTGGATTGCATAATGAGTTCGAGGAATCATTTCAGAAACACAGGGCTGCATGCTTTTTAGCTATGAAGCCATTACAGAGGCATCATCAACATTATCATTATGACACAATCCTCTTCAATATTTCGGCCCCGCCACGGTGGTCTAGTGGCTAAGGTACTCGGCTGCTGATCGGAGGGTCGTGGGATCGAATCCCGGCCGCGGCGGCTCCATTTCGATGGAGGCGAAATGTGAGGCCCGTTTACTGTGCGATGTCAGTGCACGTTGAAAAACCCCAGGTGGTCGAAATTTCTGGAGCCCTCCACTACGGCGTCTTTAATAATCAGAGCTGGTTTTGGGACGGTAAACCCCACAAAACAACAACAATCTTCAATATTTCCGCCATCATTATTACGAAGCGCTGCCCTTTGAAGCAGTTTTGTCGTATCGTGCCATGCATCACGCGGCAGGTGGCGTGCGTAGTCCCGACAGCAACGTGACTGGGTTCTAAAACATACTTGATGGCATTTCCAGGTAATGTGTTGACCGCTGCTGAAGAAGCGAATGGAAGCGCTACGCGTGCGGCTGCTGCAAGGCAACGTCGGGTACGTCAGACAGCTGTGCAGAGAAAGCTCAAGCCGTAGGCCGCCGTCGACACCAGCCTGAGAGTTCGGTTCGTTCTCGGGAAAACGAAGCCAACAAACTCTCTAAGATTTGCAGTTATACTAATTTGCATGTTGCAATACCGCAGTACTTATGTCGTAGTGGGTACTTCCCCAATTGGTGAAATGATAAGAGTTAGGGAGCAGGGGATACCCACCGCTTCTACTTGCACTAGCTTCCCCAAGCGTTTAAGACGACCTCTGAGAACGTCGTTCCTCCAGCTTACGCTGGCACTGTCCTGCGGTTCCGCGCAGACCTGGCTCTTATTTGATCAACTTACAGCGCAAAATGGACGAGGACGAAGATCAAAGGCGACAACACGACCGCTGTGTCAACGGAATTTCTACGGAGCGACCGCGCGTATGAAGCAGAGTCACACCAGTGACATCAAAATCCGATAATATGTGGACGACCCACGTGTATCCGAAAAGCATACGAACAAGCAGGTAGAATTAACAAACACAAAATTTCAAAGCAACCTATTCCCACGTTATTCAAGATCACCAGCTGCATTCAAGAAATTGCAGCTCCCTTTCGCTAAGGGCTTCGTCGTATTCCTCGTCCCTTTTGCACTTTAAGCTGGACAAAAATGTTACTAGACGCGTCGAACGTTTCACCGACAGCCTATGCGCAGTTAAAACAGTATTTGGCAGGATGGCGCAAGGTGTTTACTAAGCAAGGACCTTGTTTGTATTCGTTATTCTTGCACCCCTGTTATAGCCCAGTCAGGCTGACAGTATAATAAAATGAAATGAAATGAAACCAAACGCTGCAAGGCTACTGAACAATGCCAAGTGGAGCAACGTGGGCCAGAGACCAATACTCAGACAAGCACCGTGGTGGCCCCCGAGCGAGTCCCACGGATCAGTGTGGACGACAGCAGGTTGCACAGTAACCTCCTCAAGAAACTGGCCGCCTTGCAAGAGCGCAAGTCCGTTCAGACAGCCACATATCTCCACGACAACGTTACGATCTGTAGCTGAACGTCGCTGAAAGCAGGCGGAAAGGAAAAGAAGTCTGTGTACTTTGTACTGCCAAAACGAGATGAGCATGCTGCAGTCGTCAATTCCGGAAGAGGCAAAAAAACGGAAGACTCGTAAACTGGCTGTCAAAATTAGTGATCCGATCGCCCACCCAGAAAACTTCACGAGCAAACAGAAATGTACAGTCACGAGCGACAAACGACATCTCCCGAGCTCAACAACATAACTTCGTATACGCCTCCGCCACTTCCGAAGTAACCACTAGAACAGAATGTACATACGCATCGGATGTATGCGAGACCGGATCGAACCCGTCAACAAGGAAGGTACCAACGCCGTCGACTGCGTCCTCGCGTCTCCAAAGTCCACATAGTCGCCGCTCTCTCTGACTAAAGACGTTCTGAGACGATCAGAAATGGGGAAAGCCATGGAGGTGACGTTACGCAACTCTCCTCCGAAAGGATACGCTTGCTATTTGGCATCTCCAGCATTTCCGCTCTTACTGCGCTGTGATAGCATCAGAAAACTAAAGCCGCAGTCGCCATAACCGCAATTCTCAATAAATATGCTAAACGCCGGCAAAGCATCGATGCCCAGCGAGAGCCAGGGATTGCTTGCAGTCAACAAACAAAGCGCACCATTCCGTAGTTATACAGTTTGGTGGCAACCGACCACATCGCCGTGCCGGGAGGATGTTCAATTTCCCGCGAAAAAGGGATCACGCATCCCGCGGGCAAGTCGCAGAAGATTACGACGCGCTCTTGAGCACGCAGGAGAAATAAAAAAAGTTTTCGACAAGGGCAACGCGCGTGTCGGTCTCTTCTCTCATGCTAGAAGCTCCAATGCTGCCTACCCGAGCAAGCGGACTGTCGGCATCATGAAGGGGATACTTCAGCGCTCAAATGCGCTCTCCGCCAAAAGCGCTCTCCGTCAAGTTCATAAAAGTTGGCATAACTCAAAATATCGTGGGACGACAAGGCGGCTTTCATTTTTCTAGCACAAGCTCTGTATTTCTGATGACGTGGACACATGTGGCGTCACCTCATACGCTGAAGGAAGCCTGCTTTGGTTTGAAAAATCGAAAAATTGAAATTCAGAAAAAAGCAGCGATATTAGGATATGGTGAAAAAACCGCCGGAGTTGCGGTTTAACATGTACCTACATCGCACAGTATAAGGGCCCCGAGATTTCTTTGGCACATTTTTCAACCAGACTAAAACTGAAATTACGCTTGCGGAAATATCATATATGGGCAGATATGTTTCATATATGGCCATATATGGACATATAAGCGCTCATATCAGCTATATGCTGCCATATAAGGTTCAATATAAGGTTATATAGAGCCAGATATAAACGTATATGACGTATTATATGCCTTATAAGGCAGCTATATACTGCCATATATGGCTTTATATTGCACCTTATATGACATATAATGTAGCAGCATACTTCCATATATCGCGTCCGTGGCCCGTATATGGCTCTATATACTCGATATAAAGAGTATGCATCAAAAGTCCCATAATGCAAGTTAACAGTCATATACAGAGGTGTATAATATTACTTATGTGTCGACATCCAATTAAGGGGCAGTTCCTCACGATATATATATCTGATTCCTGATGGAGGCCGGTCTCCGGCTCAAACGTTGAATAAACGCTTTCCGCATATTTGTTGCCAATTCCGAGGGTCTACTACTAATCTCTGCCTTCACGCCTCCGGCCTATTCACCACCATGACTATATATATATATATATATATATATATATATATATATATATATATATATATAAAGTTTTCTCGCGTCATGGTGACTGATAATATATCACGCGAAGCGAAACAATAAATACCCAGTAATGCTATTTATATACACACCAATAATCGATGGAACCACATATCTCGTCCCATCCAGCAATGAATGCCAAAAGTAAACACTAAGGGTAAATGGTAAAAGAGAGTAAGGGAGGGTCCCAGCTAGCACACAAAGGATTTAAGACATCTTCAAAACGGATATCCGAGACGTTAACGACGTCGCAGAAACGGCAGGCGTAAGAAGTTTTAGTCTAGAAGGTGTCGTATATCTCATCTAATACCCGTCTTGTTGCACATAAACGAAACGTTTCCTGAACGTCTTCGAAACGTCATCAAAATATTGGCAGATACCACCTGCAGTGGGAATCAAGGAAATGCGAAGCACGCATAAGGAACGTAAAATGGATTTGCATTGTTGTCTCGCTATACCGAGTTTGGTACATATGAAGTTAACGAAACGGCCGCAAAAGCACCAATACTGTGGCATGTAAACCATGCCGCTCATACGCGCATGTCATGATTCTAACGTTATGACTTGTCATTTACGTTCGTCATGCAGTCGTGTTCTGCCATAGCAATTTTAGTATACATCCCTTTAAGGAAACGAGTGGCATGTAGATCATGCCGCTCATGACATGCATGTCACGATTTTCATGTTATGACCTGTCATTTATGATCGTCATGCAGTCATATTGTGCCAAAACAATTTTCGTATAGCCTCCGTGCGGTCGAGTTTTGCATGTGCGACATCAGCGCAGGAATGCACTGCCTGGCGGAGAGAAGAAGCGAAATTGGGCAGACTGTGACAGGAAAATACGCGAACGCGATGCGCGTCTCCAACTCTATAGCAGCAGCGACCGGCCGTCCCACCTTCTTTCGTTTTATTTCCTTTGTGATGCGCGCTCCAAACCTGCGGCAAAATGTTCCAAAGGGCGACGCCGCGGGCGTTCGTGTGGTTCGCAGCACGCGCGGAAAGCTGCGAAGAAACGCTTGCGTCACTGTCGCCTCGGTTTCCACCGTGCGCGCGCGTCTCATACGTGGGACCCAAGCGGCCAATGTCAGCGACATGGAGCCGTCCGACGTGAGCTACGGAGACGGAGCCCATACCAAGGGGGTGGCATGTCCATAGAGCCAATGGGGACGTTTTTTTTGTTTTTTCGCGACGGTGGCGGCACCTGGGAGTCGCGGCAAGCGATTGGATTGCTAAATCCTGTTTGAGGCGAGCCAATCGAAAAGGGAGTCTAGCATGGTAGCGCCATGGCGCTCGCGAGCTCGGGTCGGTTGCTCGCGCTACTTCTATCGACGATTTCTGCATTCTGGTGACTAATTGCCCCAGCACTGCTTTCCCGTGTAATTGCCTGTTTCTTTATGTGGTGCGTGTGTTTGTATCTGGGTGAATTGTGGCGAGGGCCCCTCGCCTGCCCTCGCGGCTGCCTGGATTGTGAACATAGTAAGTACATAAATACCTGTTGTCTGCCGGAATGGTGTAGAAGTGCTCGCCGCTCCTGCCACATGCGTCACACGATTTCGTGCAGCAGCACACAAGCGCCATAATTGCTGTCAGTAGTTCGCGCCTCCGCGTTTCTACAGCGCGCTCGCGGTCGTCGAGTCGTCTGCTACGATCGTCTGCAACGAACGAGCGAGCGTCAGTGCTGGCGGCTGTAGCGGAGACGCGCCGAATCATGTTTGTAAAACTGTTCTGTGAAATAGTAATTTATGATGCTTGTGGCTCATAGTATTTTTATTAAAGAACAAGTGTTTCTTTACTACTGTGGTCGTGCATTTTTCTTTTTATTAGGGTTAGCTGACTTTTGTTTGCCGCCGATACCAGGTTCGCTGCAATCGTTTCGGCGGTGGCGCCATCTGAAAGTGCGGACGCGCAACTCAACACATGCCAGGGGCTTGCCCATACATCCCAGTAGACGGAGCCCATACATCCCATTAACGAAACGGCAGTATAGCGCCAGGACCATAGCATGTAAATCATGCCGGTCATGACACGCGCGTCATGATTCTAATGTTATGACCTGTCATTTACGTTCGTCATGCTGTCGTGTTCTGCCATAGCAATTTTGGTACACATCCCATTAACGAAACGCCTGGCATGTATATCATGCCGCCCATGACATGCATGTTATGCTTTGCATGTTATGACCGGTGATTTATGTTCGTCATGCAGTCAAATTGTTGCATACCAATTATCCTACACATCCCACTAACGAAACGGCCAAGAGACCAAGACCGTCGAATGTAAATCATGTCACTCATGACATGCATGTCATGATTTTCATGTTATGACCTGTAATTTACGTTCGTGATGCAGTCATCTTGTGGCATGCCAATTTTCGTATACACCCCGTCAACGAAACGCGTGGCATGTAAATCATGTCGACCATGACATGCATATCATTATTTTCATGTTTTGACCTGTCAGTCATGTTCGCCATGCAGTCATGTTGTGGCATACCAATTTTCGTTTACATCCCATTAACGAAACGGCCAGGAGAGCACCAAGACCGTCGCATGTAAATCATGTCACTCATGACATGCATGTCATGATTTTCGTGTTATGACCTGCCATTTATGTTTGCCATGCAGTCATATTGTGGCGTACCAACTTTTGCCTACATCCCATTAACGAGACGACCAGCAGAGCACCAAGACTGTGACATGTAAATCATGCCGCGCATGACACGCATGTTTGACTTTCATGTTATGACCTGCCATTTATGTTCGTCAGGCAGTCATGTTGTGCCATACCAATTTTCGCATACATCCCATTAGCGAAACCGCCAGGAGAGCACCAAGACCGTGGCATGTAAATCATGCCGCTCAAGACATGCATGTCATGATTTTCATGTTATTACCTGTCATTTATGTTCGCCATGTTGTCATGATGTGGGATACCAATTTTCGTAAACATCCGATTAGCGAAACGGCCAGGAGAGCACTAAATTGTAGGCGGCTAGATAGATAGATAGATAGATAGATAGATAGATAGATAGATAGATAGATAGATAGATAGATAGATAGATAGATAGATAGATACGCTCAAACTCGCCGAAGTTCGCTAAGAAATGCTTCGCTTTTAAAAGCTGGTCTTTTCGATGGCTTGGGGGAGCCTCCAACAATCCCATTTACCGGGATTTCTGAATCCCTTTAAAGGGGCCCTGAAACCATATTTTACTCGCTGAGTTTTGCATCGAAACGGGTTCGTTGTATTGTTCTGAGGTAAATGCAAAAAGAATTTTCGAGATCGATGCAGGCAAACGCAAGTTATTCAACTTACAAATTCAAAATAAAAGCAGACGACAGATATCGGAATCCCAAGGTGTGCATGCTGCTTCCAATCAAAACGCGGCTTACATCTTGCAGAACCGGAACCGTGCTGCCCTCTGTGACCTTCCTACCACAACCACCACGTGGGCCGCACAGCGATCCTTGTGTCAGTTACAAGCAAAATGAAGTTGTAATGCCCAAATTTGTACCTTTAGCAAGCATAAAACACGTTCTGAATTTGGAATTTCTTATATTCGGTGTATTGTCGACATGTGCGATCTATATTTTTATTCCCTACTGTTCCCGGCCAATCAGAACCTGCAGCAAAGCAGCATGGTGATGTCATATCCGCTCGGAGAAACTGTTGATGTATGGCGCTGCAGTCAGCGCGGAAACCGTTTTCAGGTACAAATTAAAATATAATACGGTTCAATTTCACCGCTTCCACTGGTGTTTCGGTCATCGTCAAGTCCCACACAAAGCAAATGTGCAATAAAATCAATGTGCGTAAAATGCGTTTCAGGGCCCCTTTAAAGACTTGCCAAAGACGTCATCAAAAAGCTGTTCCTGAAACGTTAGCCATAATCTGAAAGAGAAGCAGGAATCGTGCTCGGGAAAGGGGCGCGCTCACCAAAATTTTGATCTGGTTACCACCCTCAGAATGTAAGCTAACGCTATAGGGGTACAAATAACCACAAGACATTTTGCACGCCTAAGGCATTAACTCTGTGGTTCTGACGGTGTCAACGGGATCATAATTTTGGGGGGGCACCCCAATCCGCGGACGCCGTCCCTGCCTTTCTGGTAGTAGCTATGACCTGCTATGTTACCAGCTGCACCATAATCTTTTCAGCGCTACAGTGTGGGGGGTAGTCCTGGCATCGCACTTGCCTGGAACTCTTTTTTGTCTCGCCGTAAAAGGCATCAGCACTGAGTGTAACAGAGCAAAAATAGTGCAGTAAGGTAGGTACGCAGTTCTCAAAAAAGGCTTCATCAGTCTTAGCATTTAAGTCAAAATTGGTTGTCAAGGATACAAAAATCAATCTAGCATGTAAGTTGTAGAGTATGAAGGAAATCTACCAAAAATAGTAATCATATATCTTTCTACAGTGAAGGATAGAGTGTTTCTTGGCAAGCGGCCTAACAAGGAGGCCTCTGTGCCAATGATCACGCAGTCGAAACACTACTACATGAACATTTTATTGAGAAACTAACTTGTGCAAGATTAAAAAAAAGAAGAAAATCAGAAAGGCGAGAAAAATAAAACCACAAATATTCAAAAGGAACTGCAGAAGAAATACTTTAAATATATTTGGAACTTATTAACGGCTAGAGGCTTACAGAAAGAGCACTTGTAGTCACACAATAATCAACAGCCAAACGACTATGCGCTTTTCACCATGAGAGCAGCGCATCCGGTTATATGAGCACAGACAGAACAATGGATGACTGTGTGATAGCCGCTTTCAATCATGTTATGCGGTATCTTCACCGCATAAAGTCAAGGAATATAAACAAAAGAACTCAAATATGACTGAGATATGAAAGTGAAAATTTGCCTAGGACATCAGCTGATGTAATGAGGCAAGCTTTAAAATACTACCAAAAACATCAATCAAGTGTCAATGAATATTGACCAAAGTGACCTTCAAAGAAAGTAGCGCATGAAATGTTAACAAAATCGCTATAATGAGCAACGTCGCAATGCAGTGCAAAATATCTAACAGCGAGCAACGTTACATCGAAGCAACCTCAGTTTCATAATGAAGCTACATACGCGCTTGAAGTCGAATACACTGGAGACAGTGTTGAGGCGACGAAAAAGAAAAAAAGGAAGCAATATTTTCAATTACATATACAAAATACAGATGTGGCTCTCTACAGAGCACTGTATTGCGCACATATATGCAAATCTGACATTAACGGCGATCAGACTGGCAAGCCTCAGTTGGAAGCCAAAAAAGAAAAGAAAGAGATTTTGGCACCCAGTACATGAAGCTATTCCTAAAAGGGACTTCAAATAACCATCAGGTCTACATGTGCAGGATAAAGCTGAGAGTCTCCGAATTTTGCCCTGTTTCACATAAAAAAAAACTGTTACCTTATACCTAGTCATTAAACAAAACACTTCGAGCAGCCAACTCCTTTGAGAATGCAACCTCCACCAAACGCGCAACTAGTTCACGTTCACACTCATCAAAAACTAGTTGTAGTGTCCAGGCTTAGTGCAGCTCGTGAATACGATGCTAGTGGCATCATATGACACGCTGAAACCGCCGTCGCGGAAAAGCGTTCAATGTAGAACCGCGGTGGGGCCGTGGTGGAACGCAGTTGGTGCCCTATCAGGTTATCCGTACAACCGCCAATTAAACCGCATGTATTCCTGCAAAGGAAAAAAAATGGCGCCGTTATTTTCTATAAAGCTGTTCGACAACTGTGCTTTGAGGAACGAAATTTGAAATGCATCTCTGACATAGACTGCGCCCTTTACAGGAAGTGCTCATAATATCCTGCAACTTGCAATAGATAAACACACAAAATGAATTTTCCTCGAGTGTCTACTTCTGAACTGCTGCCTGCACCATATATATATATATATATATATATATATATATATATATATATATATATATATATATATATGTATATAACGAACCAACAAACTATGAAGCCTACGAAAGCATAGCAGAAGTTATTGGGGTTCTTAATTGTAGTATTACACTTGTGGAGTAAGTAGAAAGGAATTTAAGTGGACGAAAAGACAAACCTTCCTTCTGTAGGAACCGAACCCACGACCTTCGGATAAGCCGTCCGATCCTCTACCGCTGAGGTACGAAGGCGGTCGTCCCCCTCGTCCCTTTTATCGGGTATATGTGCACATACAATCTAAAACTCCCAGGATTATATGTACATATACCTATGTACATTTGTACGAAGGTCAGCGAGCTCCGCCGAAGCTTGGACGCTCGTGCTAGGTGCCCAGCGATGAAAAGCAAGAGAAGAAAGAAGTCAGGATACAACAGCCGGACTGCGGCAAAGGCGCTGTGTCCATGTCTCTCTCATTTACAATATACAGTGGTGTTCGGGCCGTCTCCGCAGGAAACTTGATGCATCTGCTGATGCTACCACCGCCGAATAATATGTCATTCGTGAACGTTAAACTGCACATTACTGATTCGTAGTTTATTTTGGACGCATTCGCATACGCAGCCTGTAGAAATCGAGTGACAGACATGCTTCACACTTACAGAGTGAGAATATTCTTCGAGGCGCGCGTACGTGCTCACTGCGCACTCGGTATGAAAGGGTCCCTGCACCACTTTTTGAACACACTGAGCAAACGGTGCCAATCAGTCGTTGAGGCTTCTGTGAACGTGTGAGCCAAATGTTATTGTGCTGCAAGCAGCAGTGGATTTGCAGTTTCATTTTAAATACGTCATGCAATCGCCTGCTAATGTTCCAACAAGTGACGTCACTAGCAGCACCGACCCACGAGTTGCCTGCTCTTCTTTCAACAAGTAACGTCACTGGCGCCAACGACTAGGTCGCTTCGCTCACCTAGGTGTTCTTAACGACAGGTACGCGGATTGCCTTTATTTCTTTTTTAATGCGAAATGAACAAATATGTAATTCCAGACTACCTTTCCGTGACCGTAAGTTCAGCCAGTGATATATCTGTCTCGAGAAAAGTAGTCAGCGGCCTAGTCACATTTGTTGGAACGAAGAGCAAGGTGAATTGCAGCTGTGTTTGAAACCAAATAAAGGTTCCCTGGTGCACGCCGCTCAACAATATTTGGCTCACACGTTCACAATAGCCTCCACGACTATTAGGCATCGTTTGTTATCGAGATTTCAAATGTTGCAGGGCTCCTTTAGTAAATGGGTCCTTCAAGATCGCGCTATCGACGGGCACAGTGACTGCGCACCACACCTGTGCTTAGCCTCAACAAATTTTCGCTGTGGCTTCGATTTAGCTTGCACAAACTGCATTCCATGGCCAGGTAATAACGAAGTTAGTACAATGCAACGAAATATATGGCTCATTTGCGGTAGCGAGTATGTCGCGGGGTAGGAGAAAAATGTGAAACGTTCCACAGAAAACTGTTGAATGGCACCGTGGCTTTGATTTGGCGATATAGGTACAGGCATGCACCGCTAGATCCCGGCACCGGACAAGCTGGCGGCGCCCGTAATATATAATAAAAAAAACACAGCATATCCACGGGGTGAATGATGATGAATGGGCGAAGCCCCGGAGGGAATCTTCGGTAAACCGTGAATCTTCCGTGTAATTCGCCCAGTCGATCATCATGTAAAGACGGATTACGCAGCCCCTTACACAGGCCGGAACGCGCACCGCGTTTGCCGGCGCCATCACATGACTGCTGAGAGAGTATAAGGCGGAGAGGCCACAGTGTCTTACACCAGATTCTTACACGGGCCGTAACGCGCTAGCACAAACGCGCTAGAAGCGGGCAGTCTTTCGTTAATGTTGGGTATTTAGTGTCATCGTGGTGCACGTGTCCACATGTGTTTTTAGACTGCTGGAGTGCGGATTTCTTTTGGGATATTCTGCAGAGGACTATTAAAAAGGAATTGCCGCTAATGCCACATGGCATTCGTTACCTAGCCACAGGGCAAGACAATATACCTTATGACATGTTCTTTCTTCTTCGCCTTCACAGCATCTGGAGAAACCGCATGGCTGTAAGGAATTGTGACATAAATACGAGACCAGTAAACTCTTACTTTATTGAAAATGTCAGCAAGCTCCGTGAAGTGTTTCGGAAATTAGGATACGATGATGAATTGCTGCTGTTGATGGATGCCCTTGTCAAAATGCAAGTGTTGTAATCTCAGCCGCACGCTGAAAACGCAGCGGTGGAAAAGAAAATAACGCCAGCTTATGGCAGCAGTGTTGTGATGTATATATTCGTCAGTCAATAATGAAAGAAAAAAGCGCTTCGTGGCGTAGTGGCTAGTACCCCGCATTCAGAAGTGAGGTGTCCCTGGTTCGATTCCCCGCTTCGGACACAACTTTCGGAATTTTTTTTCCATAAAATTAGACGTGGCTACCTACTACAACTGCGACGAAAAGGCGCCTTTCGCTCTCTCTCTCTGTCTCTCTCTCTCTCATAAGACAGCAGATGGAAGAGTGAGAGCTCGCGCGCCGGGAGGCACGCGCCGAGGGCGAGCACGTGCCTCCCGGGAGATACTGCCGGTTACGCCTGACGCGGGACAAGGTCCTAAGAGGAGCTTCGCCCCTAATAAACAAAATACGTCCAAACGTTCATGTATAGGTCGTCGTAACACGTTGCTCACCCATAGCCCGACGTACTAATTTAGTTCGTTGTTCGTCCCCTTGTCATCTCTGTCCTGCGCTATCAGCCCAGCAACCTGGTTCAAGTCTTCACTCCCCAGTCCGTACCACGTGAAACAGTGGACAGCTTATGGCATACCATAAATCGACTGTACACAACAGCGTCCCTGTAACAATACTATGGAACCAGATAACAGGTCGTGTAATTGTTTTGGTATTTGCGGTCTGCAAGAATCACGAACCCCGAAATGCAGAAAACCGCAATAGCATGGACAATGAGAAATAATAATAACGAACATTCGCAAACGAGTCACATGCTTCTGACAAAGTTTAAATATGACCGAGAACGAGCACAACGACACTCATGCTCATATGAATGCTGAGCTGCGAGAAGTCATTCCACCACCATAAGACGTCATTATTGCCTGCGGCAGTTCTGCTGACATGCCACAACAAACAGTGCACGATTTTCACATCCACATCACATGCACGTAAAATTCATAGCCCTGAACTGAAATCTCACGACTGCAATGCCACAGTGAAAGAACGCGCGGCAACGGTTGCCCTACAACACGCGATATCACATGCATGTATTCGTCTGTGTAAGACACGAGTAAATTACTACTATCCCACATTGTTGTACAGGCGCTGCACTCGCTACCCGTAATGACCAAATGACAGGATGGTGGGAACGAATCCAATGCACTCCTTACTCACTCATCAGCCTAAACACGCACATAGACCTAAGTAAGTTTCAGAATGCATTCATACACGGTGATCTGAATAATAAAACCATATTTGCGTTGCTTTGTGTTTAATGCGTCAACTATCTTAGAGCTTACATAGCATTAATGCTCCTTGTATCTGTCACAGACCGATTTGCCCTATCCGCGGAACACATGAGTGATCTCACAGGCATCATGCTAAGCCAATCAAATGTGGTACTTACATTTATTTTCGGCGAGAAGTAGTTATTGGTGTTACGGGATCCAGTCACAGAAGCGCCGGGATGGAACCACGGTTAACGCAAGGAGGAAAGTAGAAAGAACATAATGCCACCACACAAACACACACAGCAGTTGCAGCACGGTAACGGAATTTTCTCCAGGAACGAAGGAAGAGCCAGCCGCCAACAACTTGATTTCGCTGCCTTTGCTTCGTGTCTCCGCGTGTTTCCGCCAGCCTGCACCCTCTCGCCTCATCTCCCCGACGACCGGCTAGAAGTAGCCATACATTCTGGCGCCTCCCTCTCTGCCCCATTGCAGCTGGCGACATCTCGGCGCCGTGCATTGTGCCGACGCCCGCCAACGCTTTGAGCAATGCTCTAGGAGGGAGGGGGGGGGGCGGTATTCTTCCACATATACTTTCCGTCTCGCGTAGGACGTTTCGAAAACGGATTCATTGTCCCTTTGATGTCGCTCCCGCTTAGTTCGCGTGGCTGACCCCCAAGAAGACGTCTTTCTGGTCTTGTGTGCTAGCTGGGGTTGGTGGTGAGTTCTGCTTTCTCATGACATCGTAATTTCAATTAATACGCGATTTACCTACAGCGCGAGCTAATTATTGCCTGCATAAAAACGATGTAACAAGCTGAACTGTTATTGTTTCGTCGATGTTGCAGTTGCAAAAGCCAAAAGCAATTGTATAGAAGTGCGCATTATAGTGGTGCATTAATGCAAATCTTGTGCCAGCTTTACCACAATAAGCGCCTAGATTGCATGTTCACTGTAAGTTATAGCTAAACGAATGATTGCTGGAATGTGTCAGCAATGTTCTTTTCTTTTATTTTTATTTTCTTTACCTTGTCTTGCCCGAGTGCGGCGCGAAAGAGGGCTATCGCTTCTGCTCTTTCTACAGCTGACCCACCATTGCTTAAAAGAATGCAAAAGACAAGCCAAAAAATAAATGACAAAAAAGAGTCCCCCTCTGTCCACCCCCCCCCCCCCCTCCGGTTCTTTTTGTTCCGCAAAGAGCCACGCTTTTTTTTTCTCGGAACAGTGCGCAGGATCTTTGGAGACGGCCCCTCACTTTTTCCACGTGCACGTGGAACAGATTTCATGCATCAGGTGAAGCGCTGCCAAAGCTAGTGCTCGTGTTTACGCCGTGTACTTTCGCGACCAAAAAGTAGTCCATTGCTTGTGGTAAGCAAGAAAATATACATGTCTCACTGGCAGCCTTAAATCATAACACATTTCTCATCAGTTTGACAAAACGCGCTCGTATTTTCGGGGAAAGAATCGAAATATGCGAGTTTCTGCTTTACGTTTGTCGTTTCATCTCGGAACGATACACCTCTCCCTTTCTTTTTCTTACGGACTACATTTGCGTAGCCTTCAGAACTGTTGAGCCATTTTCTCCACGAAGGTTTTGTTGCGTGTGGGCTGCCTTGCTGTACTTTCCGAAAAAGGTGGTGCTGTGGTACTGAGTGCAGTGAGTGGCATGTTTCGATCGCGTCGCAAATAAGTGGACAACCTTCGATGTTCTAAAATGATCTGCGTCGGGAGTGACGGAAGATCACATTCCTCACGAAGTGGTGCCACAAGTGCAAGTTTGGTGGCAGTACAAAGGCTTCTTTCATGCCAGGCTGATTGCTACAAGGTAAGCTTTGATGCTTGTTACTAAAATTCTAATACGGTGTGTCAGTTCATAAGCACGTGAATTGGACAATTTTATAGCTGTTAATCGCTTGGTTTTCGCCATGGGATATCGGATAAACGGCTAATGTCGCAAAGCTAGCGTGTTTCTTTTATATATTTTTAGTTGCGCCTTAGCCATTGCTTCTGCTTCCGACCTTGTAGCGGCGTTGTAAAAAGACGCCAAATGCAGTATTTTCTTCTTGTGACGAGATCGAAGGTCACCCAACACATGTACCGTGCTTAGACACGCTATAATTTTCTGATTTTTGCTTACGAATGCCTTAGAAAAGTTGCTGTTGAAATTCTGTTCGTTTTACGGGTGCCCTTCCCCCGCCCTTTCACTAGTGCAATTCTCGTTATTGTAGCTTATTCGCGGAATCTGGCACCAGTGCAGCTGTTGAGACAGCTGCTGGTGGGTTTGCCACGAAGCCGTGAGGCTGGAAACGCATGCTGCTTCAGAAGCAGCTGAAAGTGCCATACTGAGCATAAAAATGGCGTGGCCGCATTTTAGACATTATCTGCATTTATTTTATTTATTTACCAAGCAGAGCACTCCACACGCTGTTTCGGAGAGGTTACAGTTCACTCAGTCGCCCCCATACATTAAAGGTCGGTTGCTTTATTGCAGTATTGTATAAACATGTTCGCTGGTTCAGCTATCAATGACAGTGCTTTATGTCCATACATTTGATGCCATTTCAGAGAACCGGCCTCACCTGATTAACAAGCTAATCACGTCGTTGAGAAAAAGTTTTTTTTCCTACGTGACAGCTGTAGCTTAATTACCATGAATTGTTTTTCACAAAACAGGGACAAGCATCTACCTTCCCTTCGCCTCAAAGTGCAAGGAAGTAAACTGAAATAATAATTGAGCGACTGCTTGTAAGGTGCTTTGCATACCGACCAGCACATTGCGTAGTCATGCACGGTCATGCAGGATGGTTTAACGATAAGGGCGCGTTCCGATGTTTTATGATTGTTGTTCTTGGCGCCTATGTGAATGCATGCATGTATACATATAAAATATTGTGTCATCGCGTCATCAGCTGCACATATTTTGGAGCTATTCATCGGCCCTGATAATGTAAGCATTACTTTCATGCTCCAATTGTGTTTTGCCATTTACAGCTCGCACAAAAGACTTCCCTACGAGGTGCCAGTTCGAGTGCAGTGGAAAACTGAATTGTAATATTATCCCTGGGCGGAACGCTCAGCGACCTGAGAAGCAAAAAGACAAAAGACAACTCCGAAGAATGAAAAAAGAGTTGGAAAACAAAATACACACGTGAAAGGTCCATCTTGCATTTGTGTTCTGTTTTTGTTTATATATGTATTCAGCTCTCACACATGGCCTGCAGTGTCAAGCAGATATGGCCATGTAAGGCGCCATATATGGATGTATTACAAATTGCGCAGATATGGCCATATAAGGGCCCATATACGGATATATAAAAAATTGGTCCAGATATGGCCATATAAGGCGTCATACATGGATATATAAAATATTGGGCAGATATGGCCGTATAAGGCACCATATATGGATATATTAAAATTGGGCAGATATGGCCATATAAGGGCGTATATGCCATATATGGCCATATCTGCCCAATTTTTAATATAACCGTATATGGATTTTTTCATATCAGTCCATATATGGCATTTTCGTAAGGGTAGGAGAAAAATGTGCTTGTTGGAAAGCACTCCTGGTAATCTTACTTTATGAGGTTTTTATTTAATACCTTAGCCTGCACCTTGTCTGACTCCGTTGGTCCTACAAAAATCTTGTATCGGACGTTGAAGCTCAATGACATCAAAGAAGCACGAAAGGTAATGTAAATGAGCAGATTGAATGAGGAATGAAATAAACAGACACACTTACGGTGCCGGTGTTCTTCAGAAATTCTGAGGTCAATAGGCATGCTACGGCGATATTATAAAGCAGTGAACTTTATTTTTGTTTTCGTGCTATAAAACATACAAGAACTTTATTAGTTCCCTTTCCAGATTTTTTCCTTATTTTTCCATGAATGCCAACGGGGAACATCGTTGCACTTGTTTTCTTTGACTGTATACTAGCACTCCCGGTCCGCACTCCCCGTCTTACTGAGTTCAGCATACTGTTTATACTTTGCAGCACATGAACGAGCGGTGTATTGTACGCCTGGCTTTCCTGACATGAAATTGGAGTTAGGCACGTGAACTTCATACATCCTTAGACCTGAAAAATTCAGAAATATACCCGGGTGGTTGTACGTAACGACGTACACATAGTACTGGTGCACTGCAAGGGACACGTTTCTAGCGGAAATTAGTTGAAGCATTAGCAAGCCTGAGACATTAAGGCAATTGAAAGATCATTGAAGGAATGCAATATTTTTGTTTCGTAAGGTCAGACAAATAAAATATGATCGTGCTAAACTTTCAAACGCATAATTTTGATAAAAAGCTTGCTCAATATACGAAATGAACGGGAAATCTACGTGCAAGGATAGAAGATTGATGACAAGTAACCCGTTAGAGCGGGCCTCACTAATATTTAGCTCATTTCGGTCTCATGCAATGCGTCCATTTTACATAGCGCAGCAGTCTTCTCAAACCAGTTTACTGAGAACTCGGCAGCCATTACACACACTTTGATGATTAGTGGGGTTTATTGGCGCAAGGGCCAGAGGTGGCCAAAGAGCGCCATACACACACTTTGATCAGATGGCCACGTCCATGTGAGTGCAACGCTACTGATTGATCTCTATCTCGGTGGTCGCATTTTCAATGGGGACGAAAATGCTACGTACTTGTGTGCCGCGAATTACCAGCACACATGAAACAGACTGTACCCAGACATTGTAAACATTACCAACTCTCAGGTGTTTCATTTGCTTCTGCATGAGAAACAAACAATGATGGTTTTTCAGAGCAGACTAGAGTTTTATATATTTCCGTATACTTTTTAATGCTAACAAAGCATCACAGCGTCCGACAAGCGATGGCCGTTGTGGCGTTACGTCACATGGAACCGTGCGTGGGACGCTAAAAGAGGTCGGACCTGTACTTGGTGTCGCAGTTTGCGCGTTTTTTAGGGGCGAAGCTCCTTAAAGCGGCACCCGTTCGTCCCTCGTCGTAGTCGTAGTCGTAGTGCGTAACCAGTCTTACGCTTTGACCTCCAAGGTGGTGCCGGTGGGAGATTTCTCCTGTGCGTTGTTGAACAATAAAAAAAATTCGCAGCGTGCGCGTTAACTAAAAGCCGAATTCTGTCCCTAATTCCCCATTAGCAGCCATTGGCATGTTCCAGTAGGAAACGTTAGTAGAAGTAGAAGTGTTAAAAGCAGACTTCTGCTGTCTCTCATTCCCAGTAGCAGCCATTGTTTACCTCCAAGGTAGTGCCTGGTGAGATTTCTCCTGTGCATGATTAAACAATAAAAATTTTGTTCAAAACGCCGTTGATTGATGAAATAAACCAACGAAAGACGCCAGATGTTTTCTAAAAGCAAAACGAAAAGACGCCAGATGTTTCTAAAGCAAAACGAAAACACGCCAGCTGCTTAACGAAAGACGCCAGATGTTTCTAAAGCAAAACGAAAAGACGCCAGCTGCTTAACGAAAGACGCCAGGTAAAGCAACGGTTTTCATCTGCAACCAGTGCAACAACCACTTAGCTTACATTTCACCGACCACAAAGCGGTCATAATGAAAGGACAACGGAAACCAGCAATAAAAGTTTGATAAAACATTTAATCAATCGTTTCACGTCATTTTTATCGGGCGAATTAACGGAAGAAATTTCACGGTTTAACCGATGATTACTTCCAGGAGCTTCGCCCAATCTCATCATCATTCACCTTGTGGATCTGCCGTCAATTTTTTTTAGCTGTGTCAATAGGTGCTCCATCTTCATAAGAGCTACTTATTGCGAAGGCGATCGATGAGATTTTTCAACTTGGGAGATTTACGCGTTCCGCCTCCGGTGCGGCATTTTGTGTGTGGTAATTTCAGAGTACTCTGCTTTTGGCGTTTTATGTTCTGTAGCTTACTGCACACACAAACCTTCTTTTTCCATCGGGGTCATGTGTGGTTAAGAAACAGAGCCGCAATTGTTCTCTGGTGGCGTTAGTGAACTCTAATCCGCATAGTGCGAGGACAGATGGCGCACAAGTATTATCATCATTCTCAAATTCACGTTTTTGCTTGTTTTGCGTAGGTTCGTTTTTCCTGACTCCTGATCCGCAACTGTGCGCTCTCAAATCGCGCAGTATTGCTTGGCGTTTCCAAAGAGCATGTAAGACGCGGAACAGGAAGGACAATATACAAAACACGGGGGTTAGTAGCACTTTGATGTTCCGCATTTCGTACACAACTGCTGTAGCTTATCGGCAGGTGGCCCGACAGGCCTACAGTGGGAAAAAATCATGTAAGGTCTGTATTGCTCATGAAAGAATGACAAAGCTGGTAGAAGTAAGGTACATACATGAGTTAACATTTTGCAGTCAAGTCCAAACGAAGCCTATCACATGCTCTGTGTGCGCTTCGACTCGTGCATAACATCTCCGAGCACTGGCAAACATGTATGGATAAACTGAAACCAGAGGCATTCGGTTTCTCCATGCACAGGTTCTCATTGTTCAGCGCAGTCTTATTCTGGGAGATAGATATCAGACAAGCATTTCACCCTGTCGTCACGGTCTGCTAGAGGCTACACAGGCGCTTTCGAGGTTGTCCCGATCCTAAGTGGGCGGCGCGTAAGCGGTAACATGGCGTAGAAGAAGGAAAGTGGTATTGCTAGGTACATGTACCTATGCACCGCGGATGCTGAAACTTTCTCGACAAAACTGTGCACTTTAGCACAAGGATCGTGTTAACCGGGTTGTGGGGAATTAGCAATGTACTAAAGGACGCCTGCCATGAAATTCACGAAATGCGTACTCCCTTCAGCGCTGGCTCCAACTTCTTCGCGGAAATGAAACTTTCAGCGCCAGACATCTAACGCTATCTCGTAGAAGGCATTCAAACCGGCAGCCCAGCGTTGCCTATCATTTGCCGGACAGCGCAAAGCACGCGCAACAGCTATCAGCTTTTAATGTTCAAGCTGCTACAAATTCTTAGCAGGAAAGCGTTTCCTGCCGGGGTCTACCAAGAAATATGTGACGTACTTCCGTAACGGAAGTGGACGTCCGAAATCTTTACATACATTTACAATGAAAAAGTTTCACCCTCTCGGACTCGAACCCACGGTCACCAGAAAATCGATAAAGGAGCTGGACACTACAGCAACCCTGTTCGTACAGGCAATAAAAGGGCCCTATATCTTCAATACAGCGCTCTCCAAGTTGCACCTTACTGTCGTCCGCCTAAAGTAAGGTTGTTTAATCCGATAATATTAGTTTTTAACATGCAAAAGTGGTCTGCAATTATATTGCCTCAGTTGCGCTGCACTGTTGGTTCGCTGTGGTGGTACCGCCTTCTACGAACGATACAGTGAAGCAGATTGTCGTTCTGATGCGCGCCGGTAGTCAGCGCTTCGGTAGTCTTCACGCGTCGATAGCCGAGGAAATTAGGGGCGTGGCAGCATCTGAGGGAGCATTCCTGGGGCAAAGTACGGACGCAGCCGCTATAAAAAAATTTGTCTTACGTGGCCAGGCGTGTTAATGGCGACACCCACGGCTCCAGGAGCGCAAAGACGGCCGACCGTCGACAAGAAAATGAGGCGCCGTTTGCTCAATCTCTGCAATGGCCTTTGTGCTCACAAAATGATCTGCTGACAACGCGTTCGGTTTCGCGTGCAAGAACTCGCCGTTGCGAAAGGTCTTTGCTTATGGCAGGCTTGCGCAGGTCTTTGGGCGCGCCATGCAGTGTATCCGGAGCGATGTGAATCGTCCAAGAACTTTCCCTTGCGTAAAACTGTCAAGGATCCCTGTGCCGTTTCAAGGTACCGCTGATACATACATGAAAAGTGTTCCCATGTCCACAGTACCCAACCCATCTCCCGCCCGCTAATTCGCCATCTTACCGCTTAAGGATTGCAAAACTTCGTGCTGACAGGGTTAACCTTTGTGTATGCCGATTCCCATCAAAGTGGGATCAACGTATTTTTTTCAGTGTGTTGCATTCAAGAGGTCGCGCACGGCATGTTACATCGTTTAGAAGTGTGCTTTTAGTGGCATGATCCTCGCTTGCGTCGTATGTCGCGAATTCGTGGCATCCTGCACTTGAATCAGTCAGCGATGATTGTAGCTACCACGAGCTCCTTTTTCATTTACGGGCAAATTATGCATATTGGCTCATTTTATAAAAAGAGCACCTCGTAGGTGCTTGCTATCTCAGAATAAGCTATCTCAGGGACAGCGAAACGGTATCGATCCTCATCCTCATTCACAAGCATGACCACTGGGGCAGTCTCTGTCGAGCAGTGAGAACCAAGCGCCTCTTCAAAACATGCAGTTTTATACGAAAAAAAAACAGATATTCACTAACACCACGAAATGCCGCACTGAAAAACCGCTTTTCTTCAAAGTGGCACTGTGCCAGCTTACTCCTATTGAATACTTTAAGAAATTCTTTATGACATTTTCATGGATCGCATCGCTGAGCAGAGCGCATTTTTTTGTACTGCACAAAAATACTAACAGTGGAATGGCCTTGCCCCATCACGAGCTAGGACAGTCATGGCAGTCACATTCATGCCACCCAGTCGACTACCAAGAAGTACGACTCACTGTCCAAGTGAGTAAATGACACGTCAGCGGCGCAAGCAACCCGACTACAAGGGGAAAACCATTCTCAAATTGTGCAGAGTTCAACATTCGCTTATGCCGCAGGAACTCCCACGGCTTTCAGCATTTTCAACAGCGGCGAAAGAACAAGCTCCTACCCGACTATAGGGCGTTGTGCTGTAAATTGTTGATTTACCGGTTCAGTTACACAAATAAGTATCTGCCAAAGGCGCTAGGTTGCCTCCGCCTGTGCAGATCCGCTTTATTGCTGCGGCGATGCCATAACATGTTGGCTAGAGCACCTCCATATAACCATGATTGCCGGTGGTCGAATTTCGCGACAAGCCTAGAAGCACGCGTTTAATTTGCATTTTGGATAATATAACAGCGGAATGAAACAAACGCTGCTATTTCAACTCAAAACAAAAAATGAATTCATATCTTGGGCACTTCATTCCATAAGTCATGCATTTAGGGGGTTAACTTGTGCCAGTGATGGAACCAAAGGTCTTGTATATTACATGAGTTCGTTGATACTGCGCAATTTTTTTCAATTCAGTTATGCTGGCAAAGATACCACGTTGTATTTGTTAATTTTAGGAGCTGGACCTTTCAATTTTTGAACGTCGTAGTGCATACGCCAAATTCATGTGCGCTTTGATTAACTTATCGATTTCCTAGACTTTGTTTCACAGCATTGTAGTACAGTCGTTGATTTCATAGGCCATTCGACTAGAAGATAGGCACTAAAAAGAGGGCATGTTCAGTTGGCGATAACCTAAGTAGGTATCTTAAGCAAATAATTCTTATTTGCTATGAGAGAGACGCGGCAGTACATGAGCACAAGTTCGCTTGTCATGATGTAAGCATGCTTTATTCTTTTACTGCAGGTTGTGCTCGTGATAGAATATAAGATACAACATGCGTGAAGATGTGTTATAGAATATACGGAGACTAGCAGCTTTAGGGGGAATCTAAATTATAGTGGACGTCGGATTATTAAGTAAGCATGCAGGTGTTCTTAGGCGCGACCGGATTCAGATTCACACGAAGTAAATGTATGACCACTATATGCTGCTCACAAAAGAGTGGTACTGTTGAGATATGGCACCCATGGGCAAGCAGTCAAAGGTCATTTACGTTCGAGCTTGCTGCATCATACGTTCAGTGTTGCATGTGTGCCACACTGTGGAATTTGAGGAGATAAGGAAGCGTTCACCCTACGGCACGGGGGAAGACAGGGTACATAAAGGAAGAATACGAGCGGCGGCGTCAGCTTGCTGTCGGCTTCGTAAATGCACGTCACTGCGGACGCCCGAGGTACTTTTGCGAGCAACTGCTGCGGATGCGAGATAGAATCTCATTTGAATGAACTGTTGCAATGATTGCGTGACGAGTAAAGCGCAGCTTACCTCAGAGCGAGTGCCATTGCCTTAGAGCTCTTGAGCAGGCGTTTTGTTGAGACGCGGTGACGTAATGGCCAAAGGGTCGTTACGGGGTGACAGCCTCCCCCCAACTCGGCACAAATGGCGACCGCATCGCCAACAAACGAGAGAGAGGGCACGATAAATTGGAGACGGAGGGAGATGCAACCACTTCGTGATGCCCTCTCACTTGTCACTTGACGATGCTAAAACGACCCGAAAGTATCATGTGATAGTCGAGCGACAGATATAACTGTGCAGCAGAGCTGTCAGCTAAGTTATGTAGTTTTGGTATCTTCTGGCACGCGCTTCACACCGTGCGACCGCGCTAAGCAGCGTGAACTTTGCGCCGTCAAGAAACTTTGCTCAACGCAGCGGCATCAGTCTAGCGCGTTACTTCCGGCGCTCGCAGATATATTTGCGTGAGGGCTATATTGTGACGCCACTGTCGGCGTAAGTTGCATGCTTGATTTTGCCTATTTATTTCTATCTATATGGCGCTCGCGCGGCGTAAGCAGTCTGCTGTTTTCTTGTTATATATATATATATATATATATATATATATATATATATATATATATATATACATGGGACGCGACGGCGAAAGCTACGTTCAAGTGCCCATATAATTTCTATTCGAATAAAACTATGAACATGTATTATGCCTCAGTGATTGATATATTTGTGGGGTTTAACGTCCCAAAACCACCTCTGATTATGATAGATGCCGTAGTGGCGGTCTCCGGAAATTTCGACCATCTGGGGTTCTTTAACGTACACTGACAACGCACAGAATACGGGCCTCAACATTTCGCCTACATCGAAATGCAGCCGCCGCGGCCGGGATTCGATCCCGCGACCTTCGGATTAGCAGCCGAGTGCCATAACCACTAGACCACCGTGGCGGGGCCATGTATTACGCTGGTTTCACTTCCTGAGGTGTTTTTAGGTTACTCTAATAGAAGACCATTGCGAACCGCTTAGCATCCTCGCGGTAGTTGGCTACTATCCATGTGAGTTCATGACACTGGGCAAGTTGTTAGCCACGTCACCTATGATTCCTTCAGAGAAACGCGGACGGGTGACGCATATAGTTGGATGTTTCCCTTTGCAGCCCACATCGAACGGCGTTCCCGTGTTGTTAGTTTATTCGGGGGATATAACTCTGCAACCAACGTCGCACAACCCCGCAATAACGACTAGCTTCCCCCGTCTAGTCCTCTTAGTAAGTTATGAGGAACCTGTTGTAAGGGAGGAAGGCTTATCCCCATTTTGACAGAACCTCGAAGCGTTAACAAAATCTCCGGAACAGAACCTTGTTACCCGATTATCTAAGTGCGTTCCCATAACAGTGACAACTGATCATCAGTTCGTAAGTTCAAGTGGCGCGTGAATAATGACGCTCTTTGTCATACCTAATAAAACTATAGAGAAAGATCTGCGACCGAGCTCGTGCACTCGGACGGGGGGGCTGGGGAACAAAGACGAAGCAACCGGTCTGCTACAAAGGCGCTGTATCCCTGTCTCGTTCATTGCAATGGCGCGCCTTAAGTGCACGTTCTGTAGCGAGCGGTCCTGCGGACACTCATCGCAGGAACGCCGTCCACGCTTCTACAACCATGGAGCTCGCGACCCTGCGACTGCCGCAAGCACCTCTGCCGCCATTTGAGGACGATGCTCAGACCTCCTCGGTGTCCCAAATGCAAGCTGCACCGGTGCTATCAACAGCGCGAGACCTGGTGTTGTCCGCCAGTGCCTTTCACGTTTCCCATTGCAAAACCTCCTTCCGTATTTCATCGGCACCTCAGAATGATAGGGATGCTGTTCAAGCTCCGTCGGACAAGGAGCGCGCCATCGGTTGTGCAGCGACCATGTCCTCGTTCTCGTACGCCACCGCTCGCTCCGCGCATGGTTCACCCGACAGTGCAAAGGAGATGTTTGGTACCATCTTCCAATTTCGCGCCAAGATAAATACGTTGATTCTTCGCGCTACAAATTTCTTGCCACTTCCGTGCCGGTATTGAGCGACATCGATACATTTCTTGGTATAGTCGGCGTACAAGTGGGCGGCTCACTCGAAGGCCCGCCGAAAGTCGCACGGTACTCTGGTGCGCCATAAAAGCAATATCAGACCAACTCGACAATTTGGCGTTGGTGAACTCCACGTGATCACATCGTGTGTGCGAGATACCCTATTTCCCAGGCTTCAAAGACGACGCCGTTGATTGGGTGGTGACGGTTCACACCCTCCGAGATCGGCATAGCTGGACGTACAATTACAATGTGTGCGGGGCCCTAGGCGCCTTCGAAATGACACCGCGTCGTGGCACAGATTTGAAGGAGTGAATAAGCAATCCCAGGACGAGTGCAGTGCGCCAATGATCGCCGTGTTCGGTCAGCTTGTGAACCATCGCTCCGCCACAAGCCAGCGCAGCCCGAACGTTGCCGAAGGGGCAGCTCAGGAGGTGCAGCACCACAAAGTTCTCATTTTGAACTCCAGATCATCAGAAACTGCCATGATATGTTCATTGGACCCAAGCTGTGTTCCTCAACCCAGCTATATATTATATGATATTATATGATATTATATAGGACTGCCCTGTAGGCATTCCCCCTCTCTCCTTCTCTTTAATTTTAGTCCCCCTTCCCATCCCCCAGTGTAGGATAGCAAACCGGACTTATGACTGGTTAACATCTCTGCCTTCCCTTACTTATTTTTCTCTCTCTCTCTCACCTCTAAGCCTCAGCCATTGACAGCACAGCTACCGACCTCGCTGGGGCTTGACCCTGTAGAAGAGCCGGTTCCTCCGTGCCGGGCATGCGACGAGTCAGGTCACTAGCGTGACGTGCTTGGCTCATTATCATATATATATATATATATATATATATATATATATATATATATATATATATATATATATATATATATATACTTGAAAAATAAATCCTTGGCAGCAGGTCAGTTATATAATCAAAGGGTCACGTTGAAAAACCATCACTTTTATTACGACGTTTCGGCCGCGAGACCGGCCTTTTTCAAGCTTCTAATACAAATGGTACGTACAGAGCCTACATAGCCTGTAAAATAGTAACGGGAAAAAGAAAGGGAGAGAGCATGGCTGAAGTTGAAAGGGGGAAAAATGAAAAAGAAGAAAAGAGGGGGGTGGGCAGTGTATGGAATAGTGGTGGCCCCCTTGAAAGACCAAAGATAAAAGGGGGTGTTTGAAGTACACCAACGTAGAAGTTAAAGGAGGGAAGGCGGGGAAGGAGCGGTTCCGGCATCGCCGCTTTGAGTCACGGGAGCAGTGAATGTAGCTATCAGCTCAGCCCTCTCCTCAGGGCCCAACACGCAGTTGCAAGAAGCTCTGTATGTAACATTTGTATTAAAAGCGAAACGTCCTAATAAAGGCTATGTTTTTTCAACGTGACCCTTTGATTATGTATATATATATATATATATATATATATATATATATATATATAACAGAATTGACGAAGTGCCTCTTAGAGAACGACGGTTTATTAAGTCAACGTTCCGGTCGGAGCCCGACCTTTTTCAAGACAGGCTCAGACCGAAACGTTGACTTAATAAACCGTCGTTCTCTGAGAGGCGCATCGTCAATTCTGTTGGAAACCAGTGGCAACCCAAGCTATTTTTGCATAGTCTATATATATATATATATATATATATATTAGAAACAACTAATGAGCAAACAGACAATGAAGCCTAGGAAGGTATAGGGGAAGTTACTTGTGGTATTGTAATTGTGAAGAAAGTAGAAAGGAAGTAAAGTGGACGAAAAGACAAACCTGCCTTCGGTGGGAACCGAACCCACGGCCTTCGGATGTCGCGTCTTATGCTCTACCAACTGAGCTGCGAAGGCGGTCGTCCCCCGTCCACTTTATTGTGTATTTATGTGCGTATTATCCTGGAAGTGTTAGGTAGCGCCACTCGTGGCCAAGGCGGCGTGTGTGGAACACACTGTCACCAGGAGGCGTCACGTAGAACGTGAACTTAGATGAGATGGCTGCTGCAAAATAAGCCCTCGCATACTACCTAAGGCACCATGTCTGCCGCAACGAGGCCCAAGCTACGACCCCTTCCATTTCGTTATATACATATATATATTGTTACGTAAATAACACGAGGGAAGACTATTTACACGTATATTTACAGTAAGGCGTACAGCATTAACCAAGATGGTGGACAGCCGCGCACCAGACAGTCCCGCCTCTCGGTCCATGTCATCTACTGCAATTTGCCAATAGCCATATCGGAGGTCCAGAGATGAAAAGAATGTGGCACCATGGAGGCAGTCAAGAGCATCGTCAATGCGAGGGAGGGGGTACACCGTGGTGTCGGAACGAAATGTTTTTCGTTCCGGTTTTCGTTTCGTTCCACAGCAAAAAGTTCCGTTCCGTTTTCGTTCCGGAACAAAAAAAGAAGCGTTCCGTAACGGTTCATAACGTTTTTTTTTCAATAAGAAAAACGAACAGAATATCTAATATTAAAAGTATCTTTTAAAAACAGCAAAAGATACTGGACTAATACATAAAAAATGCAATAATTATTGTTGGGTTTTTATGTCCCAAAGCCACGATGTGACTATGAGGGAAGTCGCAAAAAGTTACGAAGCAAGGACACAACAAAAACTTGGTATTTATTTTCCCTGAAGTTTGAATTCCGAATTTTTGTCAATAAGGGGCACACGATTTTCGAAGCAGCAGGTCATCAAGTGTACTCGCCGATAAGCGAGACCGCTGCTCTGACAAAATGAACTTGAGTGCCGAAAATGGCCTCTCAATGCTGACCTGTGTGGCTGGCACACCAAGGGCCACTTGTGCTTACATGTACAGCTCCGGTTGGCGCTCTTTGCGCTCGTCCCACAGTTTCAACAGATTCAACACGTAAGCGACGACAAAGCCCTCTCCACGACGGCTTCTGTGAGAGGCACGCGAAAGCCCGCTTGAATTTAATACAAACAGCTGTGGTTGCCATTTCTTTCGTTTCCTGCATTATTTCAACGCATCTTTCCTTTGAAATACCTGCCTGAGAGGCGAGCTGACGTTGACCCCTGAGTTATGCATTATTGCTCACGTTTCATAACCTCGGTTGTTCCGGATCGCAAAGTTTTCCCGTGAACCAAAAAACGATAAAAAATATTTAGTTTTTGCTCCGGAACGAAATAATAAATAACGTTCCGGTTACGTTTTCGTTCCGGTCAAAAATATCGTTTTTTTCGTTTTTCGTTTTCGTTTTTCGTTCCGTTCCGACACTCTGGGTACACGTCCTTCATGGTGATTTTGTTGAGGTGGCGATAATCAATGCAGAAACGCCAGGAGCCGTCTTTCTTCTTGACTAATACGAGAGGAAATGCCCACGGACTAGATGATGGTTCGATGATATCCTTCGGAAGCATTTTGGCCACTTCTTTCTGAATCACTTCTCGCTCAGATGCGGATACACGGTAAGGGCGACGATGGATGGGCGAAGAGTCACCTGTGTTGATTCGATGGGTGACGATTTTAGTCTGGCCCAAGAGTCGATCATAGGTGTCGAAAATGTCGGCATAGGAAGCCAAAACTCGACAGAGAGCATCAGCCTGGTCGGGAAGAAGATCTGATCCAATCATTTTCGTAAAAATGCTGTTGTCAGAACCTGGTTGCCGTAGGTCTTCAGCTGGAGCAGGCTTAGTTAGGGTGACAACCTCGACATCATGGTCGGTTACAGGAGCGAGTAGGGCAAGGGACATCCTTTGGGGCAACACTTGGGGAACCAGGTCAAAATTTAGAAGCGGAAGGAACAGGCAATTATTGGCGATTGTGGCTACAACATGTGCCACAGCAACACTTCGAGTCAGTCGCACGTCGGGTATAGGAGTGACGATGTAGTCGCCGTCAGGAACGGATGGCGTCGATGACAAACACGTATTGGACGGCTCGCGGCGGTAGACGAACACATCTTGTAGGGCTTAAGCAGCTGACGGGCACTTTTGGGGCATCTGGTAGAAGAGGAAGGTCGAGGTGAAGGATACCTGAGGAACAGTCAATCAAGGCTGAGTGGGAGGAAAGAAAGTCAAGGCCCAATATTAGGTCATGTGGACAGCGAGCAAGAACGGCAGAGAGAACGACGGTGTGACGACCGGCAATGGTTACACGCGCAGTGCACATTCCTATCACTTGAACAGCACCACCATCCGCGACACGTATTGTATGTGTCGTAGACGGTGTCATAATCTTGTGCAGACGGCGGCGTAAAGGAGCACTCATAATAGAGATGTGTGCACCAGTATCAATAAGGGCGGTTAGAGGAATATTGTCCACTTTTACTTCAGAAGGCTATGGTGCGTCGGGAGCGTCAGTAGAGGATTTTCGGTCAACGAGGGCGCTGCAGCTTCACCTCCATGAGCTGCACTATCTAGTTGTGCGGCTGCGGTCGTCCAGAAGAGGTCGGAGAGGAAAAGCGGCGAGGTTGTGGGGAGCGGGATTGGCGACGTTGCGGCGACGGGGAGCGGGAGTAGCGGCGAACAGAAGTGGCATCAGTATCAAAAGGCTCCTGGGGGGGTGAACGACGAATAAGCAGAAGTAGCAGCCGAACGCCTGGAGCCGGTAGAGCGCATATAGGGAGGAAAGGTCTGATGAGGTGGATAGATCGAACGGCGATGGCGGTAACGAGCGATGTGTCCAGCCTGATGACAAGAGAAGCAGATGGGCTGGTCGTCGGGCGTTCTCCATTCCGCAGTGTTACGGGACGGCCAAGTAGAAGTAAAGGAGCGGCGAGCAGGTCCTGCGGAGTAAGGGCGTGTAGCAGGATGAGTCACTGGGCACGCTAGTGGTAAGCCAAGGTTAGCGAACTCTTGCCTGACCACTGCCTGAATGAGGGGCACCGATGGCTGCGATGGGTGACTGGAGTGCATTGTGACAACAGGTGCTGGAGAGGCTGCTTCAAGCTCCCGACGAACGATGCGTGTAACATTGTCAGAGGCGGGCGGCTGGCGCATTGCATACATGATGAAGTTGCGGCCGTGTTGGGAAGACGGGTGAATTTCTGGGTTATACGGCGACTCTTGGTGTGTTCGAATCGCCGGCACTCCTTGATCATCGCTTCGACGGTGTCAACGTTTGCGTAAACTAGCAGGTTAAAGGTATCGTCTGCGATACCTTTCAGCACGTGAGAAACCTTCTCGGTCTCAGGCATGTGCTCGTCAACCAGGCGACAAAGGGCGAGAACATGCTGTATATACGCCACGTACGCCTCGGCAGATGTTTGTGCACGAGTCGTAAGTTCGTTCCGCGCCGCAAGCCGCCGACCTGTGCTGTCACCGAAAAGGTCGCGAATCTGCTCTTTCAACGAGTCCCAGCTGGTAATGTCACCTTCGTGCGTCTCGAACCACACCCTTGGGGCGCCAGCGAGGTAGAACAGAACGTTGGCAAGCATAAGGCTCGGGTCCCACCTGTAGCTGGCGCTGACTCGTTCATAAAGGTTGAACCATTTGTCGACGTCAACCCCATCCTGGCCAGAAAAGACGCCAGGATCACGAGCAGGAGGAAGGACCACGTAAGTGGACGGCATGGGTGCCGCGGAAGGGGCGGGTCGGGAAGGTGGTGTGCGTTCGTCGTTTGACATGGCCGGAACGCCGATGAGACGACCGTTGCCGAGCTCCGTGATAGATACAGTGTACCCAGCACCTCCGCCACAAAGACGTTACGTAAATAACACAAGGGAAGACTATTTACGCGTATATCTACAGTAAGGCGTACAGCATTAACCAATATGGTGGACAGCCGCGCACCAGATAGTCCCGTCTTCTTTGTCTTCTTCTGTAGATGATATGTGCCATCCCGCGCTAGCTTCGTAGCAATATATATATATATATATATATATATATATATATATATATAGACACTGCTTCCACAGAAGGCAAGTTTCTCTGTTCTTCAATTTTATTTCCTTTCTACTTGCTCCAAAATTACGAGTTTCGCGTGATGCCTTTTGGGCTTTGTAATGCGCCTGCCACATTTGAGCGCATGATCGATAATGTCTGGCGCGGATTGAAATTGATAACATGCTTGTGCTATCTTGATGACATAGTCGTGTTTTCAACCACGTTCTCTCAACACCTCGAAAGTGTTGACCAAGTGCTCGCCTGCCTCGCACGCTCTGGGCTACAGCTCAATACCAAAAAGTGAACTTTCGCGAGCAAGACCATGAAGATCCTGGGGCACTTAGTCAGCAAAGAAGGCATTCGACTGGATTCTCAGAAGCTTGCCGCCGTTCTGAAGTTCCCCCGCCCTATGCGTCGAAAAGACCTGCGTAGTTTTCTCGGACTTGCTTCTTCCGGAGATTCATACGCAACTTTGCTACGCATGCTTCTCCCCTCCATCAGGTCCTTGTCCGTGAAGCCCCATTCGTTTGGTGTGGAGGTTGTGAAAGTGCTTTCGTAGCTTTGAAACATGACCTGACGTCCGACCCGGTGTTACACCACTTTGATCCGAGCACACCACCATCCTCCACACAGGCACCACAGTCATGGTCTCGGTGCCATTCTCCTGCAATGTGACAACAGCTCCCGTGAACGAGTTGTCGCTTACGCTAGTTTGCACTCTGACCTTTGCGGAGAGGAATTACACCATCACCGAGATGGACTGTCTTGGTGTTGTATGGGCCGTGCAAAAATTTCGCCCATATCTCCACGGTCGTCATTTCACTGTCGTAACCGACCACAACGCTCTGTGTTGGCTTTCATCGCTAAAGAACTTATTGGGTCACCTTGGGCACTGGGTGCTTCGTTTACAGGAGTACGATTCGAGGTAACCTACAGATCCGGAAAAAAAACACCAGGTTGCCGATGTTCTTTCTCGCTACCCCTTGGTCAAGAACGACTAATCATCATCGACTCTCCATACTAAAGTACAGCACGCGTCCCCTTCGTCGGCTTTACCCATCTCGACGCTCGACTGGCTGAAGCCAGAACGGTCATCTGTTCTTGTGTCTCCACAACGTGTTGACCCCTACTGCAGAAGCATTGTAGGATGTCTCGATGGTTCTTCTTTACCTCCCAACGCCCGGCTTCGTCGACTACTTACACAGGTCAGGCTTAACGATGGGGCTTTACAACGCTACATTTACCATGTCGATGGCAACAAATGGCTCCCCGTCGTACCTCGTTCCTTGCAACAGGAGGTGCCCACAGCTTTTCACGATGATCCGACTGCAGGTCATCTAGGCTACCACAAGACTTACGACAGAACCCGAAGTAGCTGTTCCTGGCCTGGCCTCTCCCCAGCCGTTTCCAAGTACGTCGCATCCTGTGTCCGTTGTCAGAGCCACAAGCGACCAACTACTGCTGCTTCGGGCCTCTTGCAGCCTCTTCCTTGCCCGGCGTCACCTTTCGAAGTCGTTGGAATAGACTTGTATGGCCCTCTTCCGAAGACCCCTACTGGCAACCGCTGGATTGTCACGGCCGTTGACCATCTCACGCGCTACGCTGAGACAGCCTGTCTGCAAACTGGCACTGCCGCGAAAGTCGCGGATTTCTTCCTACAAAACATCTCTTTGCGTCACGGCGCTCCACACGTTCTCCTCAGTGACCGTGGTAAAGCTTTCCTCGCGTTCGTTCTGGCTGAAGTCCTGCGTGCCTCAGGCAGCATTCACAAGACCACGTCGAGTTATCACCCGCCGACAAACGGCCTGACAGAGCGTTTCCACGGTACTCTCTAGGACATGCTCGCAATGTACATCGCCCCAGAACACACGAACTGAGGTGATATCCTCCCTTTCGTAACATTTGCCTACAACACGGCCACGCAACGCACCACAGGCTTTTCTCCATTGTTCCTCGTCTATGGTGGCTGACCAAGTTTTGCTCTAGACGTTTCATTTCTGTCTGCTTCTGTACCGTCAGCAGCTCCTTTCTCTGACGAATTTCTTTCTCGGTTTGCCGACTGCCGTCGCCGCGCCCGTATTAACACCGACATTTCCCAGGATGTACGGAAGTGCCGCTATGACTCTGGTCACTGTGCTGTGACTCTCTCCTGGCGATTATGCGCTTCTTTGGACTTCCGTGCGCGCTACAGGCTTATGTGAAAAATTAACCAGTCTTTTTTTTGGACCATACACAGTCACTGAACAGACATCACCGGTGAATTACCGCGTCTCGCCCCTTACGCCCCCATCTGACCACCGTTGCCGAGGGACAGAAATCGTGCACGTTTCTCGCTTGAAACCATACATTCGGCGAGTTTCATTATTCCTCAGCGCACTGGAGTTGGCCGCTTCCACCGCGGGAGGGAATTAGTATGAGGTCAACATACGACTGGCTCTTCTTCATCTCTGCATATCATCATCATTTGTACATTTTCACCCATCTACATGGATCATCATTAGTTGCTTGGCTCGCTCTCCATCTTGGTCGCCATAGATCAAGACTCGACTGCAATAAAAGCAGTTGCTCACAATACCACAATTCGGAACTTCAATAGCTTCCCTCATGCTCATGCTTTCCTAGGCTTCAATATTGGTTGGTGCATTCGTTGTTTCTAACAAATAGAGCCTGTCACCCCTTCGCTTTCAATATATATATATATATATATATATATATATATATATATATATATATATATACATATATATAACACTGACGCAGGCTGACCCACCAGCAGGAATATTTGACGACAATCAAAACGTGTTTCATGCACATCGTGCTACTACGCTTCCTCCCTCTCTCTCTCTCTCTCTCTCTCTCTCTCTCTCTCTATATATATATATATATATATATATATATATATATATATAATGCGTAATAAACTTTGAAGACTACAGTAAAATAGGATATACTGCAACTAGGTAAATCTGAGGGGGGAGCAGGTGCTTCGACTTGGGCCGTTAAGTAAATTGGATACCTAGGCGAGTTGTTAGACGGCGGTTCATGTTCGTTGCCAGGAAAGGGAATATCGGTGATTCAACTTAAAGAAGAGCAGCTCGCAATGTTCGGACTAGGGTCATGACGTATATCCCTCGCGGAGATCGTTAGTGCGAGTGAAACTAAAACCATCGCGCGGACGAAGGAAAGAGAAAGGGTGTACTATTGTAGAGATAACTGAAAGCGAGTAGTATCATGTGCATCGCTCACCACTCGGGAGTGTCTTTGGACTTCTTTACACCACTCTGGCAATCAAACAATCATTGAGTACTCTTTATATGTGCAAACAATCTCTGATCTTCGTGGCTTGCACCCTTCACAGTCTTTGATGTGTGTAGGAAATGCTCACACTTCTTCCGCTTATAGCCAGTTTTATATGGCACTATGGGAACGCTGCTTACACTTGAGCCATGATATTTGTGCTCTTCATAGCAATATCTTCTCATGCTTCGATGTTAGTCAAGCAAAGGCTAAATACCCTGGATTTGAATAGGGTATTTTCTTGCACCGGCACGTACGAGAAGCTCTGCGATCTCTGCAACGTGCTTAAATACGACCGCTTAAGTGGCAAGTAGAAACGACTCCGCTTCAATTGTAGATTACTCAATCTGCGTGACAAAGCAGGCTGCTTATTTTAGTGTCGTGGCTCACGCAAGGCTACGAGGTCATTAGACTATGGCGGCAGGCAGCTATCAGCTGAAGCTCTAATCTGACGTCCCGATAAATGTGCCCATATGTAGTCCGAATACTCCGTCAAAAAACAAGTAACGGCTGACATTCCCTTTGAGATTGCGCCCTCGCTTCAATACATGCGTGCCGCCCATGTAATATTAGATGGAGTTGTTTATTTGGCATACCTCGTCTTTCCACAACAATGAATGGCTAAGCCAACTGAACAATTCTTCCATTTACTTACCCCATGCTGTAGTGTAGGTAAACAAACCACAACCTCCTAGTGGCTCATAACACACCATGGTCTTTACAAGATTTTTAGCACCTGAAGGAGAGATTACAGACAAAAATTTGTAATGATAGGCAAAAAGTTGCCTAGGAGATACAACAGTGCTCTGATCTTGCGAAATGTCAGCGAAATAGCTGCAAGGTGTGGGTGAGAACGACGCAAGTACTCGAACATTTAGCTTACGCTTATTCAGCGATGATGAAGGAGCTACTGTGGACTGGTGGCACTTTGCGACCTTGGTATCGTCCTTTCCAGGGGTGGATTTCCACCAACACAACGGTACTTATGTCCTTTTCCTTTCCAGAAAATGACTGACAGTGTTACATATCTACGAGCCTTCGAAGCTCTTACGTTTGCACAAGTGCATCTATTCTAGAAAACACCCGCTTACTAATGAACTTAACAATCGTGGTGTTGTGCGCACAATCACTCGGGAAGGAATCACACTCGAAAGCCGTTGTTACACGTGCTGCAGAGCTGGAATGAGAATGCGCAGACTGGTTGCCATGCGCGATGCTTTTCATTTCAGTTGTTTCCACGTCTTGTGAACAGGAATGATACTACCTTTATCATCATCAAAACCTTCCGCCGGAGCTAGGCGACCTGAGTGATCGTCTGCACAGGTGGCGTGTTGAGCGAAAAATCGGAGACAGAGGGGAAAGTAACTTTGTTTCGCCCCTCCTCAAAGCAGCTCGCTGTCGCTCCTGCGAACCAACGCGTATGCTTACGCGCGAAGATGCGCCCTGAACTACTCAGCCACGTGCTCATGAGCACCCCCTCACAGATCGTCCTTCCAAGCACACTTAGCCCCATGCTCTAGGGCGCGGTTTCCCATTTTTGATACTAGCGAGAACGCCAGAAGCCAATGTACTGTGCGTTGTCGGTTAACGCTTAAGGACCCCGTGTGGTCAAAATGTCCGGTACCTTCCACCACATCTTTTCCGCACTTTCTATCTCACTCAGTCCCTTTCCCCTACCCCAACGGACGCTCCCATCATGGGCGTCGCTTCTACAACCAAGTCAAAATTAATTACTCAATCGATGTTTATTTATGCCCTGTACCCGTATTGTTCTGTCACACTGATTTGTATACGAAGAAAGGTCTATAGCTCTATCCTGAAAATTAAAATCTTATCAACAAGCATTCTAGCTGAGAATGTAATTTATACAACAGTCGTACTAAGAAATAAACATGGCTGTGTGAACATAGCAGCTGTATAAATGTAATGATCTACCTTCCTTGTCCCCACAAACTGACGCGAAGCAATTAACGATCAAACCGGCGTACTCTAATTGCTTTCTAGTTGCACTGCCAAGTGAAGTGTGTAGGACATTAAGTAGAAGGTGGAGCTTCCTATTATGCGAATCGTCAATACCAGGACCCGAATTCACAAAACTCTTTCGTAAGCGCTTTCAGCCACTGCGGTCGGCTTCTGTATTCGTATGTCCAGCATCGTTATTGGCCGATATTTTCTTGAACAAACTTCTTGTCCTAAGTTGTTTTTGTGAATACTGGCCCAAAGTAGCAAGAGAATGCGTGTAGCGATGCACTGTCGTAGTGACTGCCGTCTGCCTCACATCTTGCTTCGATGCTCTGTTTGTTTACCATGTCGTGTAAAACTGAATTCAATTAAACATACTGCGGCTTTTTTTTAACACGGCAGTGTTTTATTCGGGGTCCGCCAAAAGAAACCTGAGACGTACTTCCGTTCCGTAAAGAAAGTCCGCATCTGAAAAATAACCACGCATTTAAGATATAAAGGAACACTACCAACTTGGTTTCGAACCCCCAACCAGCCAGGGCGCAAAGGTATGAACTGGAACCGCTACCACCGCGCCATAGACTTTTTTTGTTGCATGGGGTTTATTACAATGCGTATAAAACAGCCAGCTAGCGACAATGAGCGCACAGTACAACATACCACTAAACATTCAGCATAGAATGCTGTACAAATTTTCAGTGAGCATTCCTCAAACTGTGCTGGATGCTGTTAACGATGCTGTTAACGATGATAACCGCACCGATATAGGATAGGTGTGATGTCGAGTTCCTCATAAGCATCCATTAGATTAACCGTCATGTGGATGAAACGTGGAATTGACGCGGTACTCTGCTCGGCACTACTATCCTGCATACAAGTTAGCCATGGAGCAGGCATTCCCATGAGAAATGAAAACATGTAAAAAGCCCCTTAAACAGGACATGTCCGAGGGGCTTTTGTTGAAGATGTCGCCTGGAACGTACATGTGGACAAAACTTTAAGAGAATTGATTAAAACTGTTGGTTGATTAATAGACTGAGTACCCTCGTTGCTCCTCCCGATTATACTCCCGATTAGCGAACTGTATAATAATTTGGGGCCCTACAACGGAAAAAATTATAACGAGTTGATAGTACTGGAAAAAAGAGCCCTACAAGCATTTGAGTGTTATCGTGGACCTCAGCAAAATTTTAGAACGAAGCCTATTTTTAAAAAGTACTGTATATTGAAAGCATACCAAGTGTGCTACTAAAAGTTGATGCAACACATCAAACAAAACAGAACACATCATGTTATAAATATACCCACAGATCCGCGCTACAGCTTTCGACATCATCATCTGAGAACACCAAAAATAAGAATCAATTACGGGAAACAGTTACAGAGCTACCAAGCGCCTTGACTACGCGAATTTCACGAAGAGATCATGGAAGCTTCGAATGATTCGTTTAAAATATCTGACATTTCATACAATATTGAGTTTGTTTGACGAAAGTGCACTATGTATTGTCAATTCCTCTGTCTGAAACCTAGGTTTTAGTCGTCTAAGGCAATACGTTCTTTAATTGAATTATGTCGAATTTTCAATGTTTCCTGTAGACACGACGTTTCATTTAGTGATTATCGTAACTTTCTACTTTCTTTTGTGTAAACATGTGTTATTTTTTGCGACTATTTCAGTTGAATCTGTACAGCACAATCTGTACCGATTTGTGTGCTACGTACGGCCTGCGTGCCGAGCTGTTGCAGGAGCAGAAGCCTTAGTGAGGCCACATGGTCTTTAGCTTCAGCTTCCTTTCTGTTTTGAATAGCAGAAATAAACTCCATATAATTCAATTCAAGAATGAAACAAAGCGACTATAACCTAAAGCTTTGCGAACCCTTTATGTACTCCTCGAAAGCACTGTCAGCCCTCTTGGCACTGTGCCAAAGGGTGAAGGCTCGCAAAGAAAGCAGAGATGGAATTCTTAAGTCTACTTTGAAGAGGCGCAACACATTAGGTATGGTCATTTTACGAAGATGTGGAAAGCGGTTACACGAAATAAAAATGAATCACTGCCATATTCACGAAGTGAATCATGTGAGAGGAGCTTGCTCAGAGATGACCGGGTAACCCGCGAATCCTCCGTGCACATTCCTCTACCATCATATATAGACGTGAGAACGTCTTTATGTATACATTACATGCACAATGTGTATTAGTTTATATTTAGATGCACTATATACATTTTGATTAACTATGTATACATTTGGATAAACTCTATACATTATATATAAACAAGAGACGTTCTTTTACAAAGTACAAGAAGGACATCCCTCGATGAGCTAGGGGGCTCGTTTCCCATTAAGGATTAGTGCTTTATGATGGATGAACTCCCACCGTGCTGCTGCCTTGGCTGGGGTGCTCATGCTGCGGAGGGGTAGCGAAGAGCGTTCACTAAGTGAGCTCTCGGCGAAGAGAAAGGAAGCGTGCCAAAGGCGAGCGCCATAGAGTTTCTTGCTTACACACTAGAGAGAAATCTGGCGCTAGTGTCTGTGGCGACTCGTTCAGCGGCGCTTCAATCACCATGGAAATTATGGGAAGTACAGGCTTCCGATCTGCTTCGGACGGATTTTGTTCTTGAGACTCGCGACGATTGTTTTCTGAGCTTTAACCAAAATGAAAAGAAAATACTTGCTGTTATTGTTTGCTTTCGTCTCCCGCATGTAACAATTTACACGCGAAGTATGCATAAATGTGAAGTTGAGAGAAAGCAAAGACAAATTTTGCCATCATGGTTTGCATGGTTCGACGATTGTGTGGCGGCACGAAAAAATTATGGTTTTTGCATCAGTGTAAGCAAACATGTACGTTTGCCCTGAAAAATACGCAGCATGCGTTTGTCAAAATAAAAAGAAATGTCATATTTGGTGAGATGTGTTGAGCTTTCAAGAGAAACACTAAACGTATCGTGTGCTTCGGCCTCTGCTCCGTCCGAGCTCGGGAACCGCGAGCGTCTCTTGAAGATGCTATCGAGAACTGCACGCATTTGGTCTTTTATCAAGGTTTCTGCAGGTTATTGATACAGGTGACTTATTTCAATGGCTCAGGCGGCAGATGGATGCCTGTGGCCTCCCGACAGGGTTTTTTTTGGTTACCGATTACTTTCTCAGTGAAGCGCGCGCGCCGCTGGTCATGATTTGCGCGTATCCGCTATGTTGCAGCGTACGTGCAGCAGCCCTTCATATCACAAGTACTTGTGCGTTTACAATGAAAATGAATTCTTTTCACCGGCGGGCAGATGGAATTTGCCGAGGCAAGCGTCTGTATGCTCTGACCGCCCTTTCCAATACACCGCCGCACCACGGCAAGAAAGTACATGAACGCGGCTTGAACGCCCGCGTTAGAAAGCTCGCTTTTCGTGCAGGCTTTCTTTCTAGAGTGCACCAGACACCAACGAAAAAATACATAGTGGCGTGCATAACAAAAGAGGCTGGCGGAATCACGTCATGGGGCAATGCGACGATGGTTTTTCGCGTTGTACTAGCTTGGCTGTAGTCGAGGCTGGTTATATTTCTATCTTTTGTTTCTCCTGAGTGCATTGCACGCTTCAAACCACCTCACGGCAGGGTACGCGGGAAACAAAACCAAAACTGCAGAAGTAAATGGCTTGTGCACAGTTCGCAAGCCAACGCGAACCAATCCGAAGCCTAACTTCCCATAATTCCCATGGTGGTTGAACGATCGCAGCGCCAGATGACCCTGCTAGTTTTATAGCGGCGGCGCGCCATCTAGTGAGCATTCTTAAAATCACCGGAGAGAGCGCAGCTGTGCTATGGCGGGACGAATGAGAACTCGTGTACACGCCCGCGATAATGGAGAAGGCGCGACACAAGATGCTTGGCGAGCAAGCTCTTAAAAAATGTTCCTTCCTTTGATTGCCCATGAAGTGACTGCATTGCTTTCGTCTGTTTCCAAGCGCGTTCTTCTCTCCCGTCCATTGTTTTTTAAAAACTCATAATGCATCTAATTACTTTTTATTATGCGTTACCGGCGACACCGGTGTCAAAAGACAGCTGCACGGACCTCAACAGAGAGATATAGCTCAATCACTTACCGTTCGTGTTCTGTACTGGACCGAGCCTGCCTGGGTATGCTCAGTAGCTCGCTCACTCCAGCCTTCATGGCGAAATCATCACGCTTACCGCGTGCTGTGTTGTACTCTTGCCGCGACACACCTTCCGCGTTCAGTGAGGACACGACCCGGCGAATCTCGCGGCACAGAAACCGCATACGCGGTGGACTCAGTTCCGCAGTTAACTGGATGCGTTCACAGAACAAAGAGATCAAATGGAGAAGCCCGCGACGACTGCACCTTGGACCTTCAAGCCTGCACGGGGCCTACGCATCCTTGCCCGTTTCCTTCCTCCTTTGTTTTGTTCGCGTCCGAACGCATCTTCTGCCGCTTGGAAGCACTCAGATTACTTAGAGATGTAGACTGCAAGTGTGTGCAGGCGCACAGGCATTCCGCGGCGTGGAGGTAACAGTACGGCTTTTTTCGTTCCGCTCGCGTTTCTATAGCCAGCACGCTAGCGGTGACGTTCAGGTGTACCGTCCCTGGGCAGCTGGTTATCCTGTACGCGACTAACAGTGTGCCACCATAACATTGGTCATTTCGAGACTACATTGGCGTGATATCTCCACTATAGCTCTTTACAAGTTCCATCTAACTGACGTCCAGTTAGAGTAAACACGTTTAGCAAGAAAAATTGCTCTTAAATTAACCACGCCTCCCTTCCACTGCACTCGTTATTCGCTTGAGTTCGCTGTGGTGGCACCACCGTCTAGGAACAATTAGGTCGCAGCCGATCGTCGTACTAATGCATGCTGCCAGTCAGCTCTTCAGTAGTCTTCGCGCCTCGATCGCCGCGGTAGTTAGTGGCGTGGTGGCGCAGTGAGGGCGCGTACCTGGGGCAAAGTACATCAGAGGCCACTAGAAAGTTTTCCTTGTATCACCTGTCCTATTGTGTTACGACGCGCACTGCTCCAGAAACGCAAAGATGGCCGTCCCACAAGCAAATGATGTGATTTCGCTGTAGTGGACCGTTTCTTCACAAAACGATCACGCTGACAAGCCGCTCGATTTCGCTTGCAAGGTGCCACTGTTTGAGGATGCTCCTGGTTTGTGGCAGGTTGCCGAGGGGCTCTGGCACGTGCAATTCAGTGGCTCCGGAGCAATCTGAGCCGTTGGAGATCTTTCGATTGTGTGCAACTGTGGAGGATCCCTGTGCGGTGTTCAAGTGCCGCTGATTTCTACATGTAACGTGCTTTCGTGCCTTGAGCGCCGAACCCGTCTCCCGCCCCTCGATATGCCAGGTTGCTGCTTACCCATTCTACAGTGTCGTGGAAAAACAGCGCGAACACAGGGACGACGAAAAAAGGAACATACACCACACCACGGAGTGCCATCCTCTTCAACAGATTCGCGAAGTTTGGTTTCGCCTTCGTTTTATGCCAATGCCTATGATAGAGGGATGAACCAAATCCTTTGCGCTGCCCTGCGCGATGGTCCCAATCAATGTAACCTGCGGGCTAAATTGGTTATCCCTGTGTGGCTTTCGCTAGATCGAGGCCACAGTGAGACTTGGTACGGAAAGTGCACGTGGTGCCTGAGGCGTTCGGGATTGGCAGTTCATCGGCCTCCGGTCTCGGCCACGCTTTGACATGGCTTGGACGAGTGCCGGTGAAGGGGGTTCTGGCGGACAGCGCCATGCTGTTGGGGCCGCACCTTTACAAACAGCTGATTTAAGCCCGTCTTGTCCCCAACTAAGACATCAGCGAGGTACTTGCACTGAAATTCCGCTCACGTGGACATGTTTTAACCGTGCGGAAACCTAACTGTCTCTGCGTTTAAAATGCTAAAAGAATGGAGATGCACGTTTGCTTCACATAGCAGAACAATTATTCCGTTGTAGCCTGAGACACGTAGCCCATTTACGACAATGCACACGAGATACCCTTGTTTGCCATATGATCGCCATACAACCGCTACACATTAAATGTATTTCACTACTGAGATAACACTTGATTCTTATAATTTATCGGGATAATCAAGTACTGGCACTGAAACGTTTCTCATGTACTATGTAGATACACTTGTATTGGTGTAAGTACGATGTCATTGAACAGACAAGTCGTCTCTAAGGCACTTGCATTTGCTCTCGTTCACCTGAAAATGTGTGGCTCACACCCACTGGGGGAGGGGGGGGGGGGGCTTGGCCGAGAATTGGGTGCTAAAAAATGTAAGATTTAGGAATGAGGTAATCTACACAGAGAAAAGGCAAAGAGGTAATGCGGATTGTGATTATACGAAGGTAATTACAAATTACCATCGTTACCACCCACTAAAAATTACCAATGACAATTACAAAAGTAATGAAGCTGTAAGAAGATTGGCAGATCCCACGTGCAGTGGGAATCAAGGAAATGCGAAGCACGCATAAGGAACGTGAAATGGATCTGCATTGTTGCCTCGCTATACCGAGTTTGCTACATATGAAGTTAACGAAACGGCCGCACGAGCACCAAGACTGTGGCATGTAAACCATGCCGCTCATACACGCATGTCATGATTCTAAAGTTATGACTTGTCATTTACGTTCGTCATGCAGTCGTGCTGTGCCATAGCAATTTTGATATACATCCCTTTGAAGAAGAAGAAGAAGAAGAAATGATTTTATCGATTCGAAGAGATAATACATAACAGAAATAATATACAGAAGAAGGTCCCAAAGCTCTAGGCTGCAAGGGGACCTCCTGTGCTGGTTAAACAAAAGAACATAAATCAAGCAGAGCAACTTGGCAAAAAGAATAAGTTTCAAAGAATCAATAACACTTGACAGCAAATGAACTAAAACATGAGATACAAATACACTAAAATACATGCGAGATCAAAAACGAACGATACAAATCAGGTTAATACAAACTACAATGCAACAATCAATCCAAATGCTACCATGCGGTAACAATAAAATAGTTATGAATAGAATACTGCTATACAAGATATCACGTGTGATGATTTATAATGGGCAAAAAAAAAGACAAAAATGGTACGCCACAAAGCGGCAGGATATAAATGAACACATGGATATAAATGAATTTGGTATAATATAGAACAAACATAATGGGCAAAACAAACATAATGGGCCTAAACTAGAAGATTATTTAAACGTTAAGTAAATACGAGGATAAATGTTTTTTAAAACTACCTATGCTCGGAGACATCTTCACCTCTCTTGGAATACCGTTCCAGACGGAAATCGCTGTGAAGATAAAAGTGAATCTGCCATAGTTAGTTCGAACTTTCGGTAACAAAAAGTTGTTATTTGATGCAAATCGAGTTATATTTTGATTAATGAGTTGTTCTTTGTTAAAAACTATGAATGGCATGTTTGAGTGAAGAGAATTGTATGTAAGGATTGCCATGTTAAAATGGAAAAGTTTCTGAATGGTTAGAATGCGATGCTCTTGTAAGAGAGCAGATGCACTACATCGTGGTGACTGAAATGTGATAATGCGAATGGCCTGGTTTTGAATATGTTGTAAAGGAGCCAGATGAGTGCTATATGTATTACACCAGGACGCAATGCAGTAAGTGAAGTGACCGTGAATGAAGGCATAGTAAAGAGAAAGCAAGGTATTTAGACGGAAGTATGGACGTGCCTTGATGAGAATCCTGATGCCATAGGCAGCTTTTTGCTTATGTGTGAGACATGGGAAGTGTACTTTAAGTTTGAATCAAGAATCACTCCTAGAAAACGACAATGACTGGAAGATTTGACTGGAATAATTATTGACCGTTATAGATGGAAATTCAACGACCCTTTTCTGAGTGGGGTGAAATAGCATAAAAACTGTTTTAGAGGAAACGAGTGGCATGTAGATCATGCCGCTAATGACATGCATGCCACGATTTTCATGTAATGACCCGTCATTTACGATCGTCATGCAGTCATGTTGTGCCAAACCAATTTTCGTATAGGGTCCGTGCAGTCGAGTTTTCCATGTGCGACATCAGTGCCAGAATGCACTGCCTGGCGGAGACAAGAAGCAAAATTGGGCAGACTGCGACAGCCCTTACGAAAAGGCCATATATGGCACATATATAAATCATATGTGGCCATATATAAGTAAATGTGGCCAGATATGTTGCCATATATGGCGCTCAAATAAGGCCATATATGGCAATACATCCCATATGGCATCAAATGCAGCCATATATTGCGTGGTCGGCCCATATGTGGTCTCAAATGTAGCCATATATGGCATCAAATACTGCCATATGTGGCGGGGCCGGTCCATATGTGGGGTCAAATGCAGCCATATAAGGGATCTGCAGTCATGTACCATATATGAACGGCATGTCTAAATCGCCCAATAAACACGTACGTGGCACGCATACACACACATTATAGCTGTACGTATCAGACAAATTGTCTGACACCATAATGAATACATGATGCACCAGGTGGTCCTATTGCCATTAAATTTATATACACGCAATCATCAATACCACATCTCCTGTCATGCGCCTACTATATGCATATCAGTTCCACTTTTTTGTAGTCTTAATTTCTACTAATGCACGATGCACGCACAGAAACACACTAATTGTTTTCTACAAGAAAAATAATATATAAAAGTTCAAATGATATTGTTTAATTGTTAGATGTCGAAGGTGAAAAATTGTACAGGTGTAGGACAATGCTTTCATAATTTAAGAAAAATGTCCCAGCAGCCTTGAAGCCTCCATTTATTGACATTAAAGATTGAAAGTTCACTGCATGCATGCACCACGAACTACAAAAAAGCAGGCCGGGCCGTTCACATTTTTTTGAGCAATTTACGGCTTGAAACATATATTGCAACAATATTAATAGAGATCCGATCACATTATCTGTTTCTTTCTCTTGTTATTGGCAGCATATAGTAAAGGAACTCATAAGGAGACATGCGCATGCGCACCACGAGCTTTAATTTGATTAACAGCAGAATTACCGATCAAGCAGCAGAACTCAAGTAGAGCTTTCATATTTGTTGAAGAGACATTTAGACAACTCATGTGTTGGCAACACAACATCTTTATTTGAACAGTAAAGGCGCCATTCAGCGCGGGGACTCCTCGCTGCCGTTTATACGAGGCAAGCGCTGCTAACCCTTACAAAAATGCACTTTGCGTTTCAATTAACTGCGTATCGAGTTCCTTTTGAGTCTATAGAACATCATTTAAATGGCAATTTCTATTGAGTGCCCTCAATGAAAATTTAATTGGCATAATAACGGAAAGCGTCAACTGACTCGCAGTCGATACCAATCCAATTGGCACAATTTAAGCAAGGTTTAATTGAATCGCACTCAGTAGAAATCTTATTGGCCCTATATTGAACACTGCCAAAGTTATCTCATTTCAGTAACAACTACATTTCACTTTGTGTGTCGAATTCGCAGCATTTATCTTTTCTATAATATTTGCTATCATGGCCGACCGGGATTACGAATGACGTATAGCATCAGTGCTGTCTGAAACATTCTTCTGTGGATATTTTTGGCGGAACACACTGCATAAACCAATCTTGTCATGATATTTATAACCCTTACTGTAGCAGCCATCTATTACTTAAATCTGCAGGCAAGCGAGTCTTTTCAAGCACGATATGCGTGGCGTTCATAATCACAATCTACACGGAACCTGTGAGAAAAATATTCTCGCTGATTCCGTGCGTATGCCATGTTTTTATAAACAGCGAATTTATTATGGCGAAAATCACTGCATATCAACTAAGCCTGTCACGCAGATAAAGCCTGTCATGCATGTTAACTACTGAGGGTACGTGAAACTTTCATGTGCCAGTCAAGGGAAACTGGTAGAGGTTGAAACAACTTTATTTTGGAATAGTTATACAGAGGCCTCAGGGGGAAGGGGTAATTTGCAAAAAGCGACGCACGAGAACGCGTCCTAGGAGAGCGCTCACGTACCCCTCCGGGCGAGCCCCTTTGTGTACTTAAACTTGCACCAAGTTAGTCACGGTAGGCAGTCGCGGTGCGTGCCTGCACGTGCCGCACTGTAAGATGGTGCTCCTGTTTACTCTGTGTATTTCCGCGACCAAAATGTAGTGCGTTGCTTGCTGGAGCGAAAAACAATAAATGCCTCGCTCGCAGCCTCACGTCATAATACATTTCTGATCAGCTTAACAAAACACGCTCGTAATTGAAGGGTAAACAATCGAAATGTGCGAGTCTCTGTTTTTTGTCTCTCGGTTGCGAGTCGGAGCGATACACCTCTCCTTTATTTTACGGACTGTTGCGTAGCCTTCCCAGCATTGCAGCTCATGTAACCGTGTCAGTGGTGGCGACAGGGCACTGTCGCGCAGGTCCAACGAGAACAACGTGCAGCAGAATTTTTTACAAGTGATATGATATGCATGTCATGATATGCATGTCATGATTTTCGTGTTATGACCTGTCATTTATGTTCGCCATGCAGTCATATTGTGGCACACCAATTTTTGTATACATCCCATTAACGAGACGACCAGGAGAGCATAAACTTTGACATGTAAATCATGCCACTTATGACATGCATATCATGATTTTCATGTTATGACCTGCGATTTATGTTCGTCATGTAGTCATGATGTGGCATACCAATTTTGTAAACATCCGATTAGCGAAACGGCCAGGAGAGCACAAAATCGTAGCCGGCTAGATAGATAGATAGATAGATAGATAGATAGATAGATAGATAGATAGATAGATAGATAGATAGATAGATAGATAGATAGATAGATAGATACGCTCAAACTCGCCGAAGTTCGCTAAGAAATGCTTCGCATTTAAATGTTGGAAGGTGCCTTGCCATCCCTACAAAACGGACGGTGTCCTATGTGTCTCTGCTAGAAGCTGGTTTATTCTATATACTTGTGCGGCTATATCTGTGAATGTTCCGATTATTATTATGTATTTATTGAAACGTGCGTGAGTTTCATGAAAGCGCTTCTTGGAATAAACACCGACGCAGTGTAACTGTGGTCAACATAATATTTGATTCTTGATATCGTCCTGTGGTTGTGGCACTTAAATAAGCAGCAAAATTCAAACCGTTGGCAGTCTAACTTTTTATTGGGTGAACCAATGCTCAGCAAAGCAAAGCATGTCTCACTGCCCGCCCCTAGCTTCGAGAACAGTGGTCGTTCTGACCCGATGCCAAAACTGACAAGTGGAGAAATGTGTCCCCTTTTACACACTCCTCACAGCCAGCTATGGCATTGTCACAGCTTGTCTGGAAGACAGTCAAATATGCACGTCAGGCATGCACAATTTGTAGAACCACCGATACCAGTCGCGACACAGGAGGAAAGATAACCGCGCCATTCGGTGCTATTATTAATCCCCCCCCCCCCCCCCCCCTTTAAAGAAAAGCATCGCCCCGATACTGACCATAAACAGAAGGAACTAAGAATACATGCAACACAAATGAACAAAGAAAGAAAACAAGGTTCCTCAATTATATAGTACGATTAACAAGGTTTAAGGCTGAAGACATCGACAGCATTGGCTCATTGTCCTGCGCCACTGTGTTGACATTAATCGTTGTACACGACCTCACAGTCGAGTGCGCCGCTGCGTCGTATTATCTTGTAGAGTCCAATTTATCTTCGCAAACATTTTGCTTAGTCCGTGTTACACACACTTACACACAGTCACCGAGTTTATATTGTGCCTGACACCGTCGAGATTGTAGCGACGGCTGTCGATGCTAAGCTTGTTCTTTATATGCAGGCGGCCTAGCTCCCCTGTTCCTTGGTCACACTGCAAATAGGTAGCAACGTTAACGTTTTCTTTGTCGGTGACCGCCTCTATTAAGGCATGAAGGGTCATTGCCCCGCTCCTGGCTTAGATGACCTTGCAAGGCGTCGCGTGCGCGTTTGTTGCACTGCCACATTATAAATGGTCACATAAAGAAGGATGGCATCCCACATCTTGTACGGGGGTTCGTATCGGCGATGGTCATATTTAGCCACTCGGTGAGTCCATTCGCCTCCTCGTGGTAGGTGGTGGTCGGCGAAGGTTCGCCTCGCTGTAGGTCAAGGTCGCCTGGGTTAGGTCAGCAGTAAAGGCCGTCTTTCTGTTGGTTATGAGGACGTTTATGGCGCTGTCAGATTACGCGATGCTCTCAACGCAAGTCTTAGCTACATCAGTGGCACTGCCTTTGGGTAGAGCCGTCGCTTCGGCGTAGCGGGCGAGCTACTCAGTAGCTTATACATTTACAGGCGGAAGTCGACGTCGGGAATGATGCCTGTAAACCCATACCGAGTTGCCGGAGTGGTCGGCGAGGTTGCTTTAACAAGCATGGCGCGGTCGGGGGTGTCTTGTGCCTCTGAGAGTCTCGGTATGTAATTACCTAACGGGCACCGCCGGCCGTAATGCGAAGCCAGTATCAGTTTTGATGAATGGTGGTCACGAGCGTGTCAGAAAAACAGCAGGGTCCACCCGCTACGTCGTCATACAAAGCTCCGAGAACGTTTTAACCTAGTGCAAAAGGTATGAAGACGAATTAGTTTGCTCGAAGAGGCGACAAGTTTTCCTTGGGAGAACGTCGCTTTCCAAGAAAAAAATGACGCTAGTCCTCGCCTGAACACGTCCGCCACACCGGCTGTATTGCTTTTCAGGTAGTCCATAACACCCATGAGCTCTGGGTCAGCTTGCTGTCGGTTAGCAAAGTTATCGGTAGTTATCGGCGGTTCCGAAGAAGGCCTCCACGTATGTGTAAGCCTGGGCCGCAGCTCATCGGGGACACTAGAAAAGCCGTCAGCACCGAGGGCCGGCGTCCGAATTTGTTGAGTTCATGAAGCCTCAGGCTCCACTGCGCGAGGCGTCCTAAGTGACACTTCAAATTTGTCACCCACGATAAAGCATGGTGGTCCCTTACGACAATGAAGGGTCTGTTGCAGACGCAGAGACGACATTTTGATGTAACCCAAAACATCGCAAGGTACAAGGTACCCATTTTCTCTCGTAGATATAATTGGTTTACCCCTTCGTCAGTGAAGAGATGGCATACGTGTAGCATGGCCCTTTCTATTTACTCTGTCCTCTGCACAGAGACGGATCCCAAGCGGATGCTGCTTGCGTGTAGGCAGATTTCGATATCAGCGTCCTCGTCGAAGTGCGCAATAACTCGCCGATGCTGCACGCAGTGCTTCATTTGTTGAAATTCATCGACTTTGGGTGCTTCCCACTTGAACTCCACACCACCCTCTGTGGAATTCGCGAGTGGTTCGGCGATCTGCATGAAGTCCTTGACGAAGCGTGTGTAATAAGAGCACCGTCCGATAAATGATTGCGATGCCTTGTCGTGGGGTGGAGGAAATCAAAGATGACAACTCTTCTGTGGAGAGGGCCACCCTCTCGAACTGATAATAATGTGGCCTGAAAAGAAGAGCTCCTCGCATGCGAAGCAGCAGTTTTCTGGCTTAAACATGAGTCCAGAGTTTTTGAGTCTGATAAACTGCTACGAGGCACCTGAGTTGTCAGTCGAAGTTTGAGGCACAGAAGACGATGTGGTCTAAGTAGACGAAGCAACTCTGCCACTTCTGGACAGTTAATGCTGCGTCCAGTAGGAGGGCGGCTGTGGCCGAGCGAAAACCAAAAAGCATGATCTCGAACTCGGATGGGCCGTCTTCTGTTACAAAGGCTGTCCCCTCTTAGTCTCTTTCATTTGCGAGTAGCCGGTCTTCATGTCCGCTGACAAAAACTACTTCGCGTTGTAAAGTTTATACAGGACTTCGTATATTCGTGGGAGACGGTACATATCTCTATTCGTAATTTTTTCCCTACGTGACTATATCGCAAAGAAGCAGTTTAATCGCTCTTTTTACTATCGCCATAGGAGAAGCCCACCGGCTCCCGGACGGGTGGATGGTGTCATCGCGTAGCATTTCCTCGACTTGTAGCTTGATGGCCTCGCGTTCTCGCGTCGAAATGGTGCGAACTCTGGCAGCGAGGACATTATGATTCGATGTTCTGCAACACATTTATCCTCCATGACAGCGACAGAAACAGGACTTGGTACTGCTGAAGCAAGGTTCTGATCTGCCCCTGTTCGTGGCTGGAAGGTTTTCAGGGGCGAAGCTCCTTATGGCGTGGCCCGAGCGTCCCGTCGTAGGTAACCGCCTCTCGTGCATGCAAACTGCAGTTGGGTGACGATATACTAGATGGCGCTGGTCGTCATCGCCCTTTCGGTGAATATGCCGCGGTCGAGCTCGACGACTCCCCCACACTCTCCCTTTCCCTCCCTCTCTCCCCTCCCCTCTCCCCCTCTCCCTCACAACCATTCAACGCCCCCCCCCTCTCTCGCCTCGCGATGCCGATGCAGGCAGCGTCTGCTAGCGAGTTTCTTGTTTCCCGTATATAAGGCACTGGATTTTGACCTCCAAGGTAGTGCCTGTGTGCGATTTCTCCTGTGCGTGATTAAACAATCAAAATTCACAGCATACATGTAAAATTAAAGTGAGCTGCAAGTCACCATAACTCTCGTCGACCCTTTAGTATAAACGCGCGCGATCTCACGTCGATGATGTACTGGGCAGAATTCACGGTTTACCGATGAACCTCCGCAGCTTCGCCCACTCATCATCATTCACCCCGTGGATATGCTGTGATTTTTTGATAGATGTAGGAGGCTGTTTCGGGAACTACGGTCGTTGATAAGGGTCCTCCATAATTCGTGGTGGTGAAGCGTTTGTTGTCTTCAAAAATTCCACTTATGTATGGGCGACCGTCGTACCCCTCTTGAGGCACCTCTATTCACGGCTAAAGATTGTGAGTTTTATGTTGAATTTCCTTCGATGCAATTCGGCTATATATGTGGCGACACAAGTCTGACAGTTTAGGTGTCCCTGATTGTCGATGACGCCTTCGAGTTGTGCAGTTATATGGGTACTGAGGGAAATCATCACTCTAGAAAGAGGCAGAACGGCCCCCTTTGCTTGGGTAAGATTCAAACCATGGCAACCGATCTCCTTATCCGGCGTTATCACATTTCCGGTGGAAACCGCCACAGATTTGGATCTTAAGTTGTTTACTCGACCATGGGGTGAGATCGGAGATTGTTGTTTGCGAACGCGGGCGGTTCTGTTCGCTGTTCACTGCATGTCATTGGCCGTCCGTATGCTAACCTCATAAGCAGCGATGCGGGGCCACGTTTCCGCTTGACCATGTTTATTTTCTGCACGTCAGGGGTTTAAGCTCACGCAAAAATAATCATTTTCATAAAACAGGCTTATTTATTTGAACATGAAAATCGTCTCACGTTGTAGTATATTGTCGAAAAGAAGGCAATAAAGCGTGCTCGTCGATATTTGCAATTTTCACCGCAGGCTCATTCGTTGCTCTCGCCCTCCAGTTCTCGCACATTTTATGGCTCACCCTTTCGGAAAACAGCAACCATTCAAAGAAAGGAGAGTCATTGATCCCGGAATACTGCGCTGCACTCAGTCACGCCAAATCAGCAGCACGAACGACATCCACGCCCCCACTTCGTGACACGCAGAGAGCGAACGCGTTGTGTTCCGAACAAAGACACCTGATCTCGCCCCATGTTCATTAGGAAATCCATGTCTAGAATGGCATCCGTCCAGCAATGCTGTAAAACTGCAAAACTTACCGAATTCTTTAAGCAATCAATCGTGTCTCTCACCTAGCAGGCTCCAGATAGCAATGTTAGGTAGCCTCCTGCTCTGCATATTTCCAGTCCTTCGTTTGGAGCAGAACCCTTACACTTTTGCGTAGCGTGCCGTCGAGCTGAAATCGTAATGGATGTTCCCCATGTCCTACGTCTTCTTTGTTGCCATTGCATCTGACAAAATTCTTGGACTGTTTTGGATGCGTTCCTCTTCAGCCCAGTAGGGAGCTGCTGCTTTACTCCTCGCACAAGCAAGTGAACCGCAGTTATCGCAGACTGTCCGCATCGGCATGGAGGAAGAAATGGGTAATCTCCTGCAGATATCGCGAATATTCTTTCGGGAGCTCCCGAGCCTGACGAGATCGCGAAATAAAAATCGTAAAAATGTTCCCAAAATAAAAATCGTAAGACGACCCTTGTTAAGAACCTCTACTTTGGATTCTTTGGAATCTTTGGATTTCTTGTTAGGAACCTCTACTTTGGACTGACAAGCGGTGAAATGTGTCAGATTCTATACATTCGTCAGAGTGTGTTATTATCACTAATGTATTATCACTAATGTGCGAGGCACTCAAACATGCATGCCAGATATGCAGTTTGTAGAATCTGCGATACCGCCCTCCAAACAACATGCAAGATAATTACGCTTCACAAGAAAATGATAATGACGATCTTTTTATGCACACCAGATCAAGCTCGCGTGCCATTATTTCCTTTTTATTGATTCCGCAGTTTTACGTCCGAAAGCCACGGTCGGATTATGAGATGCCGTAGCGCAGGGCTTCAGAAATATGGGGTTCTAAGGTGCACTGTGTACATGTTGTTAACACGAGAAAAGAAACAGTGGGCGCGAAAGAAGACGAAGTAGGATAGCAAGCGCGTGGTACGTGGATTCTTGGTTTTCCTCTTTTTCAAATAAGGAAAAGTTAGCGTCTCGCTGCTCGGCACTCTTCAGGCGTATTGTCTTCCGCCACATTTTGAAGCCTGGTTCATTATTCATAGAAGTCCTCGGCACGTTTACACTGGTGCCTAAACCCGGGACCTCGCTTTCGTGGAGTACCATGGAACACCTGCGAAACGTGAGAGCTGCTCGACGGCGACACAGCACTAGACTCATCCGAGAAGCCAATTATCTCTTAGCCAGCGCAGAGTTCGATCTGGCGGGTATTTGCATCGTTCCTCAGCGCATCGAGAAAAGCATCGACGAGCTCGCGAAGGCCAGTGTAGCACCACATGCAGAGATGACGCATGACGAAATGGCTGCTGACATTGACTCTGTGCTAGAATACGAGGACCAGGCTGCAGGATGCGTTGGTCTTCTGGGGCACCACATCCAGTAGCTGACTACATGGACTTCGGCGACTTCGAGGCAAAATCGTGATCGCGCAGCTGACCCGGCTTCCTCGCATCCAGCAATTTTGATCGAACCCTCCGTCTTGTCCGGAGTAAGACTTGCTTAGATCCACTTAGTGACGTTCGACGGTTCCCCCACGAAATGGCTTTCATTTTGTGACCCCTTTCGCCATTCGCTGCACGAGAGCCCATGGCTTAACAACGTCGATCGCTTCCAATGCCTCCGATCTCCGGTAGATGGCCCAGCGGCTAAGAGCGTACTGACGACAGACAGCAGCTACAACGATGTCATTTCCGGCTTGAAGGAGCGCTTTCGAGACATGCGCATTATCGAAAAAAATATACCTTGAAAGTCTTCGTACATTACGGCCTGTCACTATTTTGACGAACCTGTACGACTTCGTTCAACTAAACATCAGGGGTTTCAAAGGTCTGGGGGTGTCGGAGCAGAACTGCGCCGCCATGGTGTGTGTTGTGCTGATGAAGTTCGTTCCACAGGACATAACAGCGGAATATTACCGACGGTGGCGACTTGCGGCGTCAAGTGCTAATGACCAGAAAACTATCGGAAGAACTTCAGCCACTACTATATTACCTGCGCATCGAGCGCGAATGCAGGGAGCAGGCTACCTACCAGCAACGGGTGTCGTACAACAGTGAACAGCGTCCTCCAGGCAGCCGTGGGAATCATGCAACTGTATCATCTGCAGTCCTTATTAACAGCAACAGGATGAGGGAGGAGGGATGCGCCTTCTGCCAGAAGGCACATCCGACGCAGAATTGAGATGCACCGATCCATGACGCGGAGAAAAAGCGCCTACTCTCGGTGACTGTCTGATGCTGCACGTCTACGGTAAAGGGCCACCGAGGAATCAACTGTAGGCGTAACGTGAGCTGCTCGCATTGCCAAAGAAAACACGCTACCATGATGTGTTCGACAGCAGACGCGAAAAGCCTTAACGTAGCGACGCCACCGCTGCAAACAACGAGCAGCACTTCCGTGCAAGCTGTCACAGGGAGATAAGCGAAGTAATAACGACACCAAACTTCTTCAAACCTTCAGAGGACGTGTAAAGGGCGCCCAGAAGTCGTGCTACATAAGAGGAATCTTGGATAACGGTAGCCAGGGCACTTTCATAAGGGAGAACGTTTTGAGAAAAATGAGCCTCAATGTGCTAGGCGAGGTTGACCTTACTGTCAATGCGTTTGGAAGCAAGGATGCAGGTGAAACTACTCGTCGCCGACTGGTCGAAGTAGCCTTACAGAGTCAGTTAGATGGTGTTCACCTGATAATTCAAGCAATAGAAATCGCACACATTTGTGAAGTCCTAGTCGAAATAGCTAGTGACCGCGAATTCATCAACGACTTGCCGAATCGTGGCAGCAGTTTGGCTGGCGCTCTTTTGTTCCTGCGCAATGAACAAGACGTAGTCATTAGCTTATTATATGGGTCAAACCAGTTGTGGAAAATTCTCAGGAAGGACGTTAAGTGGAAACACAAATGCAAAGGTCATCTTTCCATTGAAACGGCACTGGGTTGGACGATCCAAGGAACCGTAAACATCAATGAGCCGTTCTTCCGCATACAAACGCGAAAATTTGTGTGCTTTGAAGCAAATACTGCTTGAATGACGAAGGCATCAGAAAGTTTTGGCAACTCGAAAGCTTTGGGCCCACAGATGCTGTGGAGCCATCCCTTCATGACAAGCAAGTTCTTAAAGCTTTCAAAGAAACCATTAAGTTGCGCGACAAGTGATAAGAAGTTCGACTGCCTTGGAAAAACCCGCTGCCGCTACCTGCACGATACCCGCTCGGTAGCTGTGAACTGGCTCCTGCCTCCTCGGTCGGCTATCTAGAGACAATAACATTCTGCGCAGCTGTGATGCAGCAGTCGGGCAGCATATTGAGCATACTCACGCGGGACCAGTTCCCATCATCGAGAATGTGAATACGACAAAGTATTACATGCCCCATCGGGAAGTGACAGAGAATCGTCCTGTACGAAGAAACTCAGAGTTGTCTTCCACGCATCCTCGATGTCACCGGAACTACTTCGCTGAATGACTACTTGGAAAGAGGTCCAAACATCAACAATGAAATGTTGAAGATATTACTGTGCTTTCGCCTATATAGATTCTGGGTCTATGCATGGATACTCAGGCTCGTCGCAGCGCCCCGCTGCCTGCCAATCCCCTTTGAGGCACCTAACGCCAGATGAGCTTGCCAGTTTTTAAAGGTATTGGATTTCGATTACCGAAAGGCAACAATTTGGTGCAGAATCACCAACCCTCCATGCAGGACGAAATATTTACAAGGCCTCTACAATTCGGAATTGACATCTCTTTCTTGCGGAGCTGAGTGGTTTGCTGCTCATTGAAAGAAAACTACAAAACGTCGGGGGTCGAGAACGGCATCAACCACCCGTTTCGGCTTCACGGTCATCACGGCCCCACTGAAGTCGCAACGCACCTACACCGAAGGCTTGTCCATGCGGGGGTCGCAACGACCATCGCAGAAATCCGACAGCGCTTCTGGGTGAGGAAAGGGAAGCAGCGTGTGAAAACAGTGATGGAGCAGTATATTTGGTGCTCGCGAAGATTCTATGTTATGTTGGTTATGTTAGATACTTGCATGGTTGCTAGAGAACATTGCGGGAAGTGACGGAGTTGTGCGCGCATGTCGCCTAAGGCTGCGAAACGGCAAAGTAGACATGCGGCCTGTATAGCATCTGTGCTTCCTATATATGCGCCCATGGCACTTCGTGGGCCGAGACATTAACAAGAAAAAGTAAACAGCGGGCGCGAAAGAAAAGGAAGTGGGATAGCGAGTACGTGGCACATGGATTCTTGGTTTTCCTGTTTTTGGAATAAAGAAAAGGTTGCGTCTCGCTGCTCGGCGCTCTTCAGGCGTATTGTCTTCCGCCGCACTTCGAAGCCTGGTTTATTATCCATCGAAGGCCTCGGACTTTTACACGTCTCAACATTTCGCGTCCCTGGAAATGCAGCCGCTGTGGCAGGGATTCGATCTCAGGACTTTCGGTTTAGCAGCCGAGTGCTACAGCCACCGGACTAGCGTGGTAAGGTTATTGTCTTTTTACATAGCCCACAGTGTGAATTGAAGAGTGGGAGGAATAGGCGAATAAACGTACTCTCTATAGCGGGTCCTGTGTTCCACTCCACAGTCACGTTCCACTCAGAGATCACCATTTCTGGCGTACCAAAAGTTTCATCCCACTTCAGTTCTGCTGAGAGTTGTGATTGTTGTCTGAAAGTTAAAAATTAGGCAACAACAGTGATTATTAATAAGGTCCCGCAATTCGAGCTCATGCAAGGTAAGAAAAATAAGAAAACGACTGAATAGTTGTTAGTTGCGTTTGTAATATCGCATTTCAAAATTCATCACATTGACTTCACTGTGGCTGTTCCAAGTGAAAATGCTCGAACTTGGATGAATGCAAATATCTTTCTCGACCCTTACCCTGACACTTCCGCAGAATGGCTATAAAGCTTTATGGGCACCTTCAAAGTGCAATAATTTCAGGAAGGGGATGTAGTGAAAATGTTTGCGAGAAAACGCAGTTTTTAACAGCGATGCTCTTTGAGCTTTTCGTTCTTTCGTACGTATGCCACATATGACCTTCGAAAGGACCTTCCTAGCAACAAGCTACGCTACATCTCCAGCATAACCTTATATGACCTCCACATCATGGTTCTTCAGGTAACGTGGCGGCACAACGACATGTGACAAGAAAGTGATGCAGAAAAGGAGGACTAAGGCAGAGAAGACGAAGATGAAGAGCAGGTGGTGATGACGACGAAGATGAAGGGCAAAGAGAAATGGAGATTATTATTATTATTATTATATTATTATTATTATTATTATTATTGTTATTATTATTATTATTATTATTATTTGCAATACTCCTAACCACAGTAATAGGGTTCTAGCAGGGTAGTACATTTAACAATATCTTTAGGAAAAATAATAAATTCAGGGAATGTAAATTAATACAACAGTTAATACCAACGTAAATATCAATGTGCTACACAGTAAATGACCACAAAAAGATAACGTAACTACACTTCGAGATGAAGCTGAAATTGGGCAATGTCATCACCCATGACTATGTGTATGTCGAGGTTAATCCACTAGGTTACAGTTCGGGGAAATAAAGAATGTTTAAAAAGGTTTTTTTCGATAGAAATAGAAATAATGATAGTGGGTGGCGTTTTGTTCTAGGATAACCAGACGATAATGAAATAGAGTCACAACGCGAACAATTTTGCTTCATACAGCTAGTTGTTTGAGGTTTCCCTGGTTAAGTAGCTGAGTAATAGAAAAGATATCGGAACTGTCTGAAACGAGTCCTACAGCCTTACTTTGAGCTATTTGCAGCTTACGGATATTAGTGTGTGTAAATGGGCCCCAAGTACCATTTGCATCTTGTAAGATCGGTAGTATAAGAGCTGTGAAAATGGCAATTTTACAGATGCTGGACGCACTTTTGAGCCACCTACTTAAACCTTGAAGTTTTGGCATAGCCTTATTATAGATAGCAGTGTATGATTATCCAAATGAATGCTGTTCTCTATAATGAGACCTAAGTACTTGTACTCGTTAACACGAATTAATGATTTACCATGAGTTGCGTAGGTATGAAAAGAGGACTTTTTTGCTACTTAAACTCATTACATCACATTTCTTGTTATTAACAGACATCTGCCAGGTCTTGCACAAATACAAAAACTTAGCTAATTCATGATTTATTATATTTTGATCACAAGTTGAGCTCATCGCAGTAGACATAACACAGTTTCGGCATACAGTCTTATTTTAACAGCACAGTCATCCGCAATGCCATTAAAAAAATGAAGGAACACTAACGGTCCTAGAACTGATTCCTTGGAAGACTGTTCTTTAAAAACAACATGCTGTTTTCGAAAAGTCAGGTATGCTTCTATCAAATGACAGAGTTGCGGGTTCTTCAAGTTTGATAACAAGTTTGATCGATCGACGGTCGGCTAACTGTCCACGGCGCGATCTGAAACCCTGCCACACCTCGCACACTCGAACATGCACTCTGTATCGGAGTCGACAGAGCCTAATGGAATGACCTACCCGAGGCACTGCTTAATGACTCAAACTGGTCACTTGTTGCGCGGTTATCTGTCCAAAGTTAATGCCCTATGTATTGTGTACAGATGCACTGATGTGGTCCAATTTCTGACAAGAACCGATGGCTATCGCGCAAAGCGCCACTGCGCTAAACATCCCGGCGGAGAGGCTCCCGCAGCCAGTTCTCTGTCCAAGGAAAGCAAACTCAGTCGCGGCAGCCAGCGCTCGGCCCAAGCAGAGCACAGCAACTGCCAAAATCTGACAGCGCCATATACAGAGCTGGCCAAGCTCGCGATTGACCAATACGCAGACACATAAGTTGGCACTGGGGCTGACGAGAACGAAGGCTTCACCCTAGGAACGACGAGCCCACGAGGAGATACGCCCAGAACAGGTGTTAAATACCCCCCCCCCCACCACACAGACACACATCCTCGTCCGTCCTCCACCTCCACAGGGTTCAACTGGAGCACAACCCAGTAGTGTCTTTTTGTTTAGAAGCTTGCTATGTTAGGTATACCATACTCACATAATAGCATACGACGTGCGTCAAGTTGGCCATCAGAACAGCATGGTGTAGCTGCGAGGTGGCAAAGGCGAACCTGCCGTGGACTCAGCCTCAACTACTGCAAATGCGGTCTCTGTGATCTCCAGCTTCCGGAATACGGCAATGATAAGGCGTGAATTATGGCATTTTGAAAACTCTGCACTTAAGTCCCGTCTGGTATTTCTATTCGGTAATTCCTTGGCCTCCAGACTGATTACTTCGTAAATTCGAGTTGAAATCTCTCACGAGCACGGTATACTTTAACGTTATTCACTGTTGATTCTATATGTGCTTTGCATATGGTAATTAGGCTGGACCTTGGTCATTGACTTCTACTGTGGTCAATATGCACATCTCTAGATATCCTTCGCGTTTATGCTATAGCATTCTTTACGTCCCAGGTGCTGCGTCGTTAACCTTATTCTTCCTATATGCAACAACAAAAGATCTACGCGTTCTTTACCAGTGGTGGTTATTCTTGAATTCTCTTAACTGTGCGAGCGCTATCACGTCGTAATAAATGCTCCTAATTCCTCTAATATCAATTCCACGCCACCTTCTCTTGAGGAAATGCACGTGCTGGACATCATGTCATGAATACTGTGATGATGCAGTCACCACGGGGTATTTATTAGGCCTGGATGATGCGGCAAACCGGCCGAGCCCAAAGCATCGAGGAGACGCGAGGTCAGAACCCACAATCGATGAAGAAGAAACCATGTGATGATGATTATGTACAGATGACGAAGAGTAGCGCATTAGGTGCCCACACTAATTTCCCCGGCGCGAGAGCGGCCAGCCTGGCCGCAGCTTAAAGGGACGGAGACCGCCTTGCGAAAGGCTCCATGCGGGAAACGTGAACTATTTCTGTAGAACGGCAGCGACGGTCAGTTGGAGCTACAACGGGTGTCACACGATAATTTACAGGAGACGTCTGGGCCAACACGGTGTAGGGGCCGGTGAAACGAAAGTGAAACTTGTCGCACAATCCAGGAATCCGGACTGGTGTCCTGAGGAGCACTTCGTCGCCTGGGCGGAAAAATACCATGCGAAGACTGGCGTCATAGCAATTCTTGCGATCCTGTTGACTTGCTTCGGTGTTAATGCGGGCGAGCCGTCGAGAACGCTGGAGACGGGACACGTATTCCTCACAGGAGGACGAAGGGGCTCTCATGGGCGCAGCGAGGAAAGATGCGTCAAGGAAGGAAGAGGGCGAGCGGCCGTAGACAAGATAGAAGGGCGAGTAACCGGTTGTGCGTTGTACGGCGGTGCTGTACGCGAATGTCAAGAAGGGTAAAAGTGTGTTCCAGTTCTTGTGGTCGGGTAGTACGTATGTAATGCTTATCATGTCGGAAAGCGTTCGATGAAATCGTTCGGTTAAGCCATTGGTATGCGGATGGTAGCTGGATGTTGTCTTGTGTGTGGTCCCAGATGCTCTGAGGACTTAGTCTACGAGTTGCGACAGGAATGCTTTTCCACGGTCGCTCAGGATGACGCGAGAAGCACCGTGGCGCAGAATTATGGCGTGGAGTATAAATTCAGTGACCTCGGATGCGGAGGCGGAACTCACGCACGCTGTTTCGGCATACTGTGTCAAGTGGTCGACGGCTGTAACAATCCATTGTTGACCATTGAGTGTGACCGGAAGAGGACCGTACAGATCAACACCGACGACTTCGAATGGTTGCGACGGGCAAGGTAGCGGCTGAAGCTGTCCGTCGGAGCGGATGTAGGGAGCTTTCGACGTTGGCAGAGTGTGCAGGAAGCGACATACCGCGCCCACTATTAAATAAGCCAGGCCAGCAGAACTGAGCTTTGATGCGGTCGTCGGTTTTCTGAACACCAAGGTGACCAGCAGTCATGTCGTCGTGAGCGGCTCTGAGGACGTGGGCCCGAAGAGATCGAGGTAGAACGGGCACCCAGCGTTGACCATCTGGATGGTAGACATGCCGGTATAGAACGCTGTCATCGAGCTTAAACTGTGCCAACTGTCGACGAAGGCGGGCGTTAGGATGAAGGGAAGCTCATTGAAGACGGTCTATGAGGCGTCGACAACAAGCGTCCGAAAGTTGATAAGAACTAAATGGTTGGTGGTTGTCCGGGGGCATGGGATCCAGCGACGCTAAGGACGGAGAACACGAGGTCGGAGTATTCGAGGGCGTGTCACGTACGTGATCCGAATGAGCACTGCATGGTGTCGTAGGCAGCACAAAGCGAGATAGCGCGTCTACGTCCATATGTTTTCTGCCGCTTTTACACACAATCGTGAAGTCGTATTCTTGCAGGCGAAGAATCCAACGACCAAGGCGTCCGGGCAAGTTCTTGAGCGTCGAGAACCAGCACAAAGCATGATGGTCCGTGACGATTGTAAATGGCGGCCATGAAGGTAAGGACGGTCATGAAGGAAGGCGACCACAATACAGTGAATTTTAGCACCATGGTTCTCACCACAAGTCTGACCACCACCTTAGTCAGGCTCTTGACAGCCGCTAGGGACAAAGTGCCGAAGGTTGTTTCTCGGATTCCGAAGTGTGCATTTCTGTCATCCTTTCAGCAGACATAGCTGTTTCGCACGCGTCCACGGCCGCAACATTCAGGCTGATCTCGCGTGCGCTTGTTGGCGAGAATTTTAAAATGAAGCATCTCTGTTTCTCGGATGTGTGGCGCGAATTTAGGCAGTTTGCAGGATATTTATGTTGATGTGGCTTTCGTTGCGCGTGGAATAAATTTGACGCACTTGATGCAGTGAGTAGCTTGCTTCCACAAGCAGTAGCGCACACTTCGGTTGACTGGGTAGCCTTGTAAAACCAGCTGTGGTTGTGTGAGATACTCAGGCAGCAGCATGTAACTAGAATTTTACATAACCTTACTAGGTCGAAGATCTCCCGGAGATAGTCCATTAAAGTTTGCTGAACAGAAATAGCTATGGTGCAGCTTGTTATCAGTTGCTAAAGAAAACATCACATGACGAAATGAATTTTGAATCTTGTTATTTGCAGAGCTGCGTATTTCATTTGGCATATTTTGAAGAATGCAGTGAACTCTTCGAGCACTTGTGCGCTTATAACTGCATTGGTTGAAATGCGTTCGCAGCGTAAACTTGACGCTGCTCGGAGTGCACACAACGCAGCCTACAAAAGGCATCTAGTTTTTACTGTTTTTAGTCTAGAGACAGGCTTTTCCATTCGGCACTCATAACGAGCACGTGCTTCCGGAGACTGGACTGCAGCTGCCCTTGTGGCTATCGCTCCGCTTGATTACGAAAATATGTACGCAGCCAGCCATTCCATTTCAAAAGCCGAACAGGTCCGACTGTTCCTTGCCTTCTGTGAAGGGCCTTTATCAGCTAAAATAACGGTCTCCGCTATGGGCGCTGGCGGAAGTCATTGCGAAGGCCACGGTAAAGATATCCTACAGAAAGTACGGTTTGCTTGTGACCAGTATGACGTAGGAGACATTGGATAGTGTCAAGAAATATGTTCGTGGAATTGAAATGCGCTCTGCACTATAGTTCGATAAACTGAAATGCGTTAGCATTAGGTACAGCGACACCTCAGCGGGGGATTTAAAAACAGTTCGTACAGGTGAAGATATCGTTTAGGTGATGTCGAAGTAGTGGTGGTGCTGTATTTCTACTTCCTTCTGTGATATACGCTAAAACGTTTCTAGGTGAAATTGGCGTTTTGTAAATGAACCGTTGGCGTGTTTGTCACAGTCGGTTGAAAAGTTATCACCAACAGCGAAACTAGGTGCGCCTATTTTGAGGTTCTGGGTGTTCTTTCATTTCGCCGTCAATAAAATGCGCTCACCGTTGCCGCGAAGTGCGCTAGGAAAATATGGTATATCTAGTCACTCAATGAGCAAAACGGGTAGAGTAATAAACGACATACTTACTCGGTGCAGCCGCTGTATGTAACTATAGAGAACTTGTAATACGTGTCGTTCATATCAATTTTAGAGTAGGAATAGCACGGGTTTGGATTTCTTGGCATGTATATCAGAATACTTCCTGTTCTGTTAAGAAGCTGTAATGGTGGAGCAGGAGAGCGTCAACACGTGAACGGTACAGCTAAGAAGCGAGCGCACAAGTACATGTGAAATTCGCTTTCGCTCAGGCCCTGCGGAATCATACACATTATATATATATATATATATATATATATATATATATATATATATATATATATATATATATATATATATATATATATATATATATATAGTTCGCAAAGAACATTTTTCTGAGCCCGAATAAATATTTTCAAAAGAAGAGATTCACAAAATTAACACCGAGAATATAAATTTACTGACGTTGCGGCCGGCCTTCATCAGAGTCTACTCTGATTTCTTCTGAATATATATATATATATATATATATAATTCGGGGAAGAAGTTCTGTGGGTCCGGTTCAAAAGTAGTTTAGAAACAAATTGCGCACTTGCGAAAATCGCACGTTTATTATTCAACATTTCGGCCGTGGCACGGCCTTCGTCACGGCCTTCTGACGAAGCCTTATGACGGCCTTAAGGCCTTGTCACGGCCTTCTGACGAAGGCCGCGCCACGGCCGAAACGTTGAATAATAAACGTGCGATTTTCGCAAGTGCGCAATTTGTTTCTAAACTACTATATATATACAAGGTGTCGATCGTGCCGATATATATATAAGGTGCCTTTTTCGTGTAGTTTGATCTGTGGTAGTGGGTACTTACATAATCTGTTCAACCTTCTATGAAAGTTGTTATGCGATTGCGCTCCGTCCAGTCCCCTATCGCCCGCGTGTTGGGCGGGGTGTCAGGACTGTCAGCGGTCGTCGCGGGTCGGTGCATCAGTTCTCGAGCCGTGGCGTGTGCCGCGTCATGTCCTACAAGCAGTGGCTCCATGTGGGAGGAGTTCCAATATGAGGAAACCGTCGTTTTGTCGGCACATGTTGCCTTCCTGAATTTGAAGAATGCCGCCTGCAGCCCGGAAGATCAGGCTGCTGGCGTAGTTAAGTATCGCCGCCTGCGAGTCGCTTATTATAACTATGGTGTCTACGGTGGCTAGCGCGAGGGCTATCGCCGCTTATTCAGCCACTTCCTTCTCTGCCGTGCGTATCGTGGAGCTCGGGATGTGGAGTTCCTCTATGATTCCTCATCGCGATTACGAATTCGCGCCACCGCTCGTAACGGGCCGCGTCTACGTACACCGTTAGTTGACTATTGCCAAATTTCTTCTCAAGATCTTTAGCGCACCTGTTCCGCCGGCCGTGATGCGTGAGGGAGGTGTTCTTGGGTAGCATCGGAACCAGAGCGCTCTCGCGAATATGGAACCTACTCGGAACTTTACGTGCGCCGTGCGTCGGGCAATGCCACAGGTACGCAACATAGAAGAATAAGGGGGTGATCATACAAGAAAACAAATGAGATTTGCGTGGGCACAAGGCATAGAAGACAAGGCATTATAGCGCAGGCATTCCTAGCGCGAATTGTTTGGCAGCGTTGGACGTTAATGAGCGTTCTACGCCAGCGCCTTTCGCTCGGTGTCCGCTCCGAAAATCTCGATGGTGTCACCTCGGCCTTGTGCTCTTCACTTGCACGTTCTCGTCAAACAGCTCAGGAAGCAAGTGCGTGAGATGCGCTACCCTGAGCCAGACGGACAAGGTGACGTGCGCTGGGCTGTTAGGGCCAAATGTTAAACGGTGTCTGTGCTGCCGCTGGAACACGGGCGCAGGAATCAGAAGGGGCTATTCCGGGTGCCAATTGAGGCAGCCTATCAGTTCCAGCGTTTCTGGCGGGCCAAGCCTAGAACAGCTACGTTGCAATGAGCTGGCTTTGTGCCTCTTACTTCCACTGCTGCGGCTCCAAACCTCGAGAAGATAGATAGATAGATAGATAGATAGATAGATAGATAGATAGATAGATAGATAGATAGATAGATAGATAGATAGATAGATCCAACTAAAGCATCTGCCGACTAAGGAAACTAATCTGGGAACCCTAGCTCTGAAGCACGATGCGCTACGCGCTCAGCCACCCCACATATATGCTTTTGCCTTCTTCATCTTCAGGCGCGTGCAGCACTACATGAAACACGGACCACGGACAAGGACAACGAACAGGACAGGTGCGTCTTCTTCTTTGTCCATGTTTTGTGTAGCGCTGCACCCACCTCAAGATGAAAGAACCATTACCAACTTGAAGTCTCAATACTAATGGTTCCTTCTTCATCGGCTAGTTTGGATGGCGCGTCTGCGTCAAATGGCGCAGGGCGAGGATGGAGGACAGGCAGTAACGCTAGTAACTCACACTTTTTATCAACTGGTGTCGTGACAATTAGGTTTAAAGGTGCATGAAGAGCATGACAAGCGAGAAAGAGCATGATGAGAATGGGCAGGGAATCACTATCGCGTTCCCTTCTAAAGGTGAAGATTAAGGATCCAAAAATTTAAACATGTGATCACTGCAAGAATAACAGTGCGAGAACGTGGATATCATTATGCCCTTATGCTCATAAATTTTGACGCTGTCTATGTGCACACCGAAGCACTCAGTGCTAGCAATCAACACAGTGAGCGTGGCTCCAGGACTCACCGAGGTTTCCTCTTGTGTCGTTCTGGCCAAAGCACTCGTAAAGAGCCAAAGGACAGCGTGTGCATGAAAGATGTTGATTGTTTGTTAACTGCCAAGGTTTCTCCTTCATCGCCTTGCTGTGCCATGGACTATGGAGAAGTGAAAACCTCTACCGGGACAATTCAAAATTCTAGGACGCTACACACTGACAGCATAGACCAATTTGTTTTTTCGTTACTGCTTCTATTAGGCCAGTAATAATTCCTCTTTCATTCCCTTCCTTTATCACGTGCGTGTTTTCGTTAACCACGGTCCTCTCTACTTCTTTACCTTCAACATCACTTTTTCACCATCGTGGTCTTCTTTTTCCGAGTAGCTCCATCACAGTGACATTCTTCCTCACGCTTTCTGGGATTGCTGTTCTCTTCCTTTTATTCCTCGTCTTCGTCGTCTCCTACAGCTTTTTCCACCTTGTCCTCCTCGTTCTTCTGTATGTTCATCAATGAAACCCCCGCCTATGGTTGGTGACATAGCGCACAAAATCTCTTTATGTACGATATCAGGACCGTTCAAAGAACACAAAGTACCCAACAATGTACGGATAGTCAGTGATGTGCAGCACAGCTTTTGTAGAGTTGACTTCAAATCAGCGCAGTTGTGGCGGTTGTAACTCATTGTTAGCGATAGCAGTTGATGACACCAGCAGCGTCGGCGGCGGAGACCACTGGCAGCAACTTCGGCAATTGTAACCAGCTCACAGCTGTTAAAACTGCAAAAAGGAACCAGGCGATGACAAAGAGCACGACGTGGAATCGAACAAGAATACAGTCGATGAGGAAGAAGGAAAGCAGGAACAAATGGGACTCGAAATGCAGAACGAAGCAGCCCAGAGTAAATCCTAGCTTACGCTTTCACTCCGCTGCGTCCTTCGTGCAGGCCAGAGATAACTTACTGTAAGCTATCGTGACCTCGTCACAATGGCCGCAAATGATGGCGCTGGTGTCCGCACCGCTTTCTGCGGCCTGTATCGTTTATGATAAGTAAAAGAAATCATAACAGCTCCACTGACGTGAAACCTGGGAAGGTCTGAAGCATGCGGTGATGCGCCGGTGTTTCCCACGGAAAACGTCAGTCAGGCTTCCCTTACCGTGGCCATGACTGCGACGTTCGATGCCGACAGCCCGGGACCAGTAGAAGGAACTCGTTAGAATCGCTTATGACACGATAACCCCACACATGCACTGTCTGGGTACACTCCATCCAGGACCAGCGCACACTGCACACACACTTTCTGACTGCACTTCTTCCAGAATGAGCCCACGCAAATTTCGCAACCAAATTTTACAAATTAATGTTCTTAATAAAAAAGGAATCTCGACTATTCCTTTATGTTAAATTAGTTTGAATCATGCTAGTTTATTTCGAATCGGTTTTATCTATTACGCAGTCGCTTTTTGACCATTATTTGACACCTTGATTTACCGTAACGATAAGAGAGGACGACAGCCTGAGATCCCGGGATGCTTCGCCTGCGCGGATCTATGCCCACCTCATCAGAGCTAGGGCTGCTCATTGCTCACCATCAATGACTACATGGTTTAGCGCTTTGCGTTCTCAGCTGCGACAGCGATAGCGAGAGTAAGGTGTTAAGGCCTTATTTGTTGTTAGCCCGCGCCTATGGTTTTACTTTTGGAAAGGAAAAGGGAATTGTTGAAACGCACACTGAGCAGAGGGAGACAAGGGATGCCGTAGCCTTGTCTCCTTCTCTGTGTGCGTTCCCAGCTTGCTTTAGTCCTTCTCAAGATGGAAAGCTAACTAGCCTAATCAACCGTTGTGGTGGTGTTTTCATCAAAGAAGACGAGAAGAAAGGAGGTGGAGGTGGAGTTAAAGAAAAGGAAAACGATGGCGAAAAAAATAACGAAGGATCGAAAAAAGGCGGTGATGACGAGAAAGTAAGAGGATCATGACGGATACTTGGAAGAACACAGCGAAGAAGTACAAGGGCGGACGGTAACGAATGAAAACAGAGCTTGGCGAAAACGAAGATAAGCAAAGAGACAAAAAAGGGAGGGAAATTAGGAATGCAAGGAAACAGGTAGGGAACAAAATGAAAAAGAAATACAGCACACAGCAATCCCTTGCTTATGCTGCCGTTGTGCTGCATCATCTATACAGTCATGGCAGTTCTTTCTTGTCGACTCATGCCTCTCTCTGCTTTTTCGTTGTCGTTTTCTTGTTCCTACTTTTCTTCGCCATCCTCTAACTCTTTTCATTCTTCGATGTTTTGTTGCTGTTCTTCGCCGTTGTCGTTGTATTCTTGTTCCTCATTATCGTATCCTTAACTGAGCCGAGACCAGCTGACTCTGCAAAAATGTAACTTGCCATAGCTTCTCTTTGTGGCAGGCGATCATCTGCAAATTCGATGTGCCTATGCATGAAAAGTGTTCCTTTCCTGCTGTGGTGGTGTACTAGTTAAGATAATGAGCGGCCTAGGAGCTTGATTAGATTGCAGGTAAGAGTTGCTACATTTGGACATTGGGATTTGCATGTGGTACCTTGTAGCATAATGAACTGTGGCTTGCCGTGCATATAAAATTCATAAGTAAACCTTAGGTACACTAGAACATAGCAAATGAGTCTCTCAAATCACGACGTAATATGACGGGTGCTGTAGTGAGGGGCTCCGGAAATCGTGGCCACCACGGGTCCTATAAAGTGAACTAAAATGGACAGTAAATTATCATGGATAACGAAGTGGGGAACTACCAGTTCTATTTCCTTGTTTACATCAAAACAGAAGCCACCTCCTGGTGTGTTGAGCGTTCCTCATAATGCGTTTTGCTACCTTCGATGAACAGATTCTGAAATACTGTGGATAAGAAGGAACGTCGCTGGAGGGAATGTTTCGATAATTAGGCTGGTCTTCGCTCACGTGTGCACACGCCATCCACGTGTACCCAGACGGAACGTAGTAATCAACATGTCCTGGAGCAGCTTTCGTTATCTTTAGCAATAAAGAAAGAGTCCTAGCACTCATAAAATTTATGACTCAAATCGGTTCCGGTGCTTCTTCTACTGAAATTACTGCACTTGCTTATGTCCTATTAGCAATTGCTTATGCCCTATTATTACACCACAAAGAGCCAATCTGCATTTACATAGGTTACCCTTTCTTACTAACAATGCTAGGGAACCTAGAAAAACACCGATGCAAGTAGAGTATCTATCACAAAAAAAAATAAAACAATGGAATTCGCTGTTTCCATGTTCCCGGACAAAACAATATATTTGGCAACGAAATAGCTGATTTAGCTGCATCGCATGCGACAAGTAGAGGAATTGTGTATATTCCCCATCACTTCCTGCGGTGAATTCGTTAATCCTCTACTGCTCAAGGGAAATACAACAGCGCAATGAAAATGCAACTGCGGCACTCAACCAACCATCTATTTTTCCGTGTATACCAAGTGTACTTGAAATATTGCCCACATCCCCAAACAAGAGAAACACAACCCAACTTCTCATAGGTCACAGCCATTACTACCATTACCTTTTGCCGCTTTGACACACTAATACTAACTTCTGCAAGCGCTGATTCACATGCAAAAAACCTCATACACTACCTCAACGACTGCTATTTAACTTAATACTAGTTGCTACATTAAAACCACGATATACAGGAGAACTAACAGCTTCACACTATTCCTCAATAATCTAACATCACCAAAACGAGCATAACTCTCCAAATAGAATAAAACGCTGACCACAATGATTCATATAATTAATTCTATTCCTGGTGCCTTTTAATCCTCCTCATTCGACGGCCTAGTAGGATGAGTGTCATCGGTAGGCGGTGGTGGTGAAAAACATTTATTGTGTTGCTATTTACAGAGAGGTTGTATGGCAAACCAGCCCATGGGCGAGCCTGCCAACACTACTGGGTGGAGTCCCTAGTCAGGCACCCCATTGGTCGATGCCGCTGTCCTGACACGCTGGACCACGGCTTGTTGGGCCGGAAGGTCCAGGCAGCCGAGCAGGGCCGCCTCCTAGTCCTCTCGGGTTGGGTTTAGGTTAGGGGTTATAGAAGGATTGAGCTGGCATGCCCATACCATGTGGCAGGTGTCAGCTACCTCCCCACAGTACAGGCAGAGGCCAGAAAAGGAAGAGTCAAAATGCTTAAGCACTGCCGGGCACAGAAGCGTATTTGTGAATAAGCGCAGAAAAATTCTCTCGTCCGCCTTCTTCAACCCTTTACAGGGCGCAGGAAAGCGGCGGTGGGAGTCCCGATAATGCGCACTTATATCTTTGAAGGTGAGTAGAGGAGAATTTTCGCTTGGATCGGTAATGTCATCGGTGGGCGAGGCAGTGGCCCGGGGAATGAGTGCGCGGGCAGCAGCGTGAGCTGCCTCACTGCCTGGTAGGCCCTGATGACCGGCAGTCCAGACTAACGAGCGGGAAGAGGGGTAACCTAACCGCGGACAGGATCGAAGAATTTTGGCCGCTAGGGGTGAAATCCGTCCCAGTTCGAAATTGCGGCAGGCTCCTCTGGAATCTGATATGATGATTCTCGAATTGTCATGCGAGATGGCTAGGGCTATGGCCACCTCTTCGGCGTAGGTGGCATTGTGTGCACGGAAGGAGAGGCCATCCACCTGCCTGTCTTGGTGGACAACGGCGGCCGTATACCAAACCCCGCGGTAAGGGCCGGCGACGTCAGTATAATAGACGTTTTTTTTTTGGAGCCGTACAGGCGCCGCAGAGCAAGAGCTCGTGCCTCGCGGTGGCCGGTGTGTGACTCATGAGACATGTTGGTAGGGAGGGGTCGAACATGGATCGCGTATTTCCAGTGTTCGGGCACTCGTTCCCGCTCCTGTGCGTGGAATTCATGCTTGATGTGCAGGCGATCTAGCAGTCGTCTGCACATCAAACACCAAACAAGTGTGCAAAAAGATAGGCGGGAGTAGAAATGGGCGTCATATATCGCCTTTTTTAGATGTAAAGGAATTAAATCGGACAGTTTAAATATTATACCGACGGCTCTGCTTAGCTCTGAAGTGAGTTTGTTGATGTGTGTTTTCCACGACATGCTTTCTTCAAACCATATGCCTAAAAATTTCTGACATTTTACGCGCTCTAAGACGGTGCGCTGATACGTTAGCGTAAGCTGAGTGTCACAGGGCTTATTAACTGGCTTAAAGAGGACGTAATTAGATTTCTTTTTATCTAGGGATAATTTATTTACGTGTAGCCAACCATCCAGCTTAACAAGATAGTCGTTTATCACTTTCTGAAGCTGAGTAAGTGTGTGTGCTGAAAAAAAGACGTTGGTGTCGTCAGCGTACATTACTAACTTGGGAGAGTTAGAAATATCGAATAAGTCGACAACATACAATATAAATAACAAGGGTCCCAGAATCGACCCCTGGGGCACTCCTTCCCAGGCAGCACGCAACGTAGGGCCGATATTGGTTTTATGGCGGCAAAGTTCGGCCCATCCACGGCCTAATGTTGCCGACAACGAGCCAGTATCGGCCACGCCGCCGTCAATGACTGGCAAAGTCGGGCTACTATAGCCGCTGCGCCGCCGATATCGGCAGGCCGTCGACTGTAATCGGCAACATGGGGCCGCTTATGCCACGTTACTGCCGACATTGGGAAAGGCGATGGCTTTCAACAGGCAACTATGGCGCCGATTTTGCCTTTCTACACACAATATGGGCTGGCCGACGCCATTTATCGGCAACACTGTGCCAAGTAAGCCACCTTAGAGCACCCGTCGGCTGGCCGATAACTTTCTCCGGCAAATGTGGCGCCGATTTTGCCGCTCATCAGAATCGCCTGAGGAATGGCGAATTTGGCGCGATATTTGCCCAGAAAGAATATTTCACAGGAAACATTGAGTCATTTCTGCTGTCCTGGAGGCAACGTCGACTACGCCGCAGCCTTTCATGGTTGATATCGGCCGGGCCTCTTTGGAAGCCTGCTGTATATAACAATAGAGATCCGATCGACACAAGCATGACCGAAATTCACTTGAGAGATTCGACGTAAGAATAAAATGCTGAGCTTCATATATTCATGTATACACGTTTCAGTGCCGGAACATAGCGCACGTGCGTTTTGAGCAGCATATATGACATTACGTTCGCGCGCATTGTTTTTAATAAGCAGGGCACACAAAAAAACATGCATATAAACTATTCATATATACATGTACAGGCTGTTTTGCGGGAACTTTGCGAAACAGGCTGGCGCAACAGTTGACATTAGCCAGAAGGATCGACAAGCATGGTGGAAAATTATCTGACAGCGCATGTCAGAAAATTTAAACTCATAGAAACTGTTCGTGCTTACATCGCTGGGCATAACCACCACCCATATGTTCAAACAAAGATAAACAGTCGGAAGCGGCGCTATATACTACTGACATTTAGAAACCTATGGAAGGAAGGGGCATACGGAGGTAACAGCGCAACAGCAGCGGATAAAAAAAACGTCTAGCGCAGACTTTATGGTGCGCTGAAGCGGAAATAAACTCTCGCAACCGGCTTTATCCTACTGACATTTAGCAGCCGATGCAAAATAAAGGTATACGGAGCTAACAGCGTGACAGCGAAGGGACAAAACAGATCTAGTGCTAACTGCATATTCAGAGGATGTTAGCTGTTTTTATACACCATGAAATACATAGATCCCTTTTGCATTGCAAATTCAAATGAAGTGCTCTTGTCAAGACCACAACATTTGCGAAAAAGGCAAAAACGAAAAATACAACGCAGTCATATGGCAAGTATTTTTCATCTCAGAGGTGGCAAACAAATGCACACACGTATAATTGATGTATAGAGAGCTTTTCTGGTGAGTTCTACTAGAGTGTATGTGATCACAAAGTGTTCTTGCGCAGGCGACGTGCGCATTTTATGGTATATAAAAACAGCAAGCATGCACTGAAAAAAAAAATCAGTTGAAAATCAAAGCTCTCTTCTGTTCTCTAGTTTCTTCATATGTTTGTGCAGGGTCACAGTATAAACCAACCGTCCTAAGTCAAGCTGTTGTTGACCACGTGCCCCTCCACTACATTTCATCAGTGCGTTCGCAAAACTAGTGCACTCCTTTCAAAGCAGCTCCGCAACGCATGTATCGCAGCTCGCATAAGCTCATCAACAGAAAATAATTGTCTACTGGTCGGGTAAACTTATTCCTCCCTTTTCCACCTCCATGCTCTCTACTACCACGCAGATACAATAGGCTAATAATTTCTTAATATGTCCACGGCATTGCGTATAATTCCTTCTTTCTTTATTTTTTGCTTTTTTGTGAACGACAGTTAGTGCGTTCTTTCCATACATATCGAATTCTTTTACACATCGGCCATCGCGGTTACGTTGTACTAGTTAGATGAGAAGAATATATCGAGCTTGACTGCATGCTCTGTGCAGCGAGTGCAGGATTTGTCTCTGACGTTCATATGAGATTATGGTGTCGATAGAAGCCCACATCTGCGTTTTCTAGTACTTAAAAACTAATTTATTTATAACCAAAAAGAGTAAAATAAGGGCGCGAGTAGAGGTTCAGCGCAATATTTCTTGACGCGCGGGAAGGGAGCACGTGTTTTCCTGCGCTGCAGAAACTTGCAGAAATTCAGAATGGCGACGCCGCGCGCCCTCGCTACGTTTGTTACGTGCAGTGCAGCATTTCGATCGCGTTTTTAGCTAGAGTGGGTGGTTCAGCCTCTGTGAAATCCTATGCTACAGGTAGCTAGCAAGAGAACACATGCATACAAGCATACTCCATAGGCTGCACCAGGCTGCACTTAACAAATGCAGTCCCGGCGGGTGTCCCCGCCATTGTGCTTTTACCCAGCAGAAATGCTGTCTTCCACGCTTTGCGACAACCACATATTCTGCCTAGAAACGCGCATATTCTGCCTAGAAGCAACCTTGCACATGCTAAGCTAGCAGCAACTAAAGATTAAAAAAAAATATGTGAAGGGGGGGACGCGCGTCGCTTCCTGAACTGACCACCCGCGTCACGGCCCCCTCCCTGCACGTCCATTGTGCGCACCTACAGTTTGCAAAGAATGTCGTTCTGAACCTGCTTTTGGTGGCAGTGGTGGCCCTTCTGAGGGGGAGACCGTGCAGTTTTCGGGGAACTTTCCGCGCGGCTGCATTCTCTCGTCGCGGCTGCAGTGCTACCGACATGGAACGAGTTTCAACGGCTGCACGCAGTCTGCCTATGCGTATCGGCGCATGTACCGCATTTATCGATCATCAAGTTGATTGCGCGATTCCTTGGCCAGTGTACCTCCTAAGACAATGCCCATCACAACTGTGACATCGGTCGTATATAAACACAAGCCTGCGCCTTTTGGTGAGGCTACAGTGCCGTCGCTGAATTTGTATTGCTGACACACAGCTCAAGAGCACAGCGGATGCCGAAATTCGGTAAGTTGCTGGCCACTTTTCAGAATGGGGCCTGGCACTTTTTGTTGTGATGTTAAACCACCGGTTCCACCTTTATATATTATTTGTGTCGCGAGGTGCGTAGGCTCTATATTTTCGAATAAAGAGCCTACGCACATTGTCCCAAAGCAATTTTAATTCATATAGTTAAGCCTGTGCTTGTATCAAACCCTGATTGTGTGGTGACTTGCAGTTCTCGTAACATTTTTTTTCCTGCCCGTATTTTTAAAGGTAACGTGATACCGAACACGCGCTCCTTGGTGTTGAACACGTGTGGCAGTTCGGCACGCGATGGCATTTTTAAAGTAGCCTTGAAAATATGTTCTTGCTCTAATATCTGCTCATAATGCGCCTTGCACCTATCATTTAAGGACATTTTTGCCTAAAGACCCCATCCTTGGTGTGTGTCGTATTAGCTCACGTCTATGTGTTTTCCTTTCCGATGTATGCCAAAAATATGAAATTTATTATAATGCAAAATGCACCTATTTCAACTAATGTGCCGCTTTTAAAATTGCTTTGCAACAGAACCTTCACTCGTGTTTCTATTCTTTTTCCCTTGGGTATCTGAAGTGACACAAAGCCAAGATCTGGGGGTTGAATATTGAACATAGATTCATTTTATAGTAAAAGGACACCTTTCCTTTGTTATTTTCGAAAGTAGTGCCCGATTATGAGATGTTTCCGACATTTCTTGAATTCCCGCGTTTGTTCATGAGTCGCACATAAATCGCATACAATTATAGTATAGTGCTGATGTGCTCCAGAGCTGTGATAACTATTCACGCCTTTTCAGGAGGTTCCACCCTTGCCGATGCTTTTGCACTACGACGGTGCAACACGAGAATAGCATATTATCAATGCAGAGTTCACAAAATAAATGAAATAGTGCTTTTCCCTATAAACCTCTCTTGTTGTGTTATTTGTTTTGTTTAGAACGCAGTAATAGAAAGTACAGAGGATCCACTTGTCCCCGCTTTTTACTGTGTTAATAAAGCTTTCGCGTATGCATGAGAGGCAGATTTGCACAAGCTACTGTTGGTCCTTCGAAAATGCCTTCGTAGCGCTTCGAAAATGTGAAAACACAAAAATAAAAATTTTTGCAATCCAAACGGCACGACACACGTGGGGTAAACACTAGAAACACCATAGTGGCTGTCAACGGTCGCGCAAGGGGTTTCCCGATGTCGGCGTGGCCGACAACACGCCAAAAAAGCCTGAATGCCCGCAACATCGGCCAATGCTACCTAGCCAAATCCGACCCATTCTGGCTGGCCAAATTTCGCCCACGCTGGCTGGCCAAATTAGGCCCGATATCGCTGCCGACTTTGGCCGACTTCACGCCTACATCAGTCCTGTGTTGGGAGTGCTGCCTGGGTTGTTTTATCGTGGTTGAAAGGGAGGTAACATCACCAATTTTGACACAGTGCTTTCTACAAGAAAGATAATTCTTTAAAAGATCTAGGGCGACGCCACGAACGCCATAATCATGAAGTTTCGATAGCAAAATGTTGTGATTAACGCCATCGAACGCTTTCCTTACATCAATGAAAAGACCTACACTGTAAAGTTTGTTTTCGATGTCATGTAGTATTTCATCCTTCACATGTAACAGGCTAGCTCAGTGGTTTTCTTCTTCTGGAAACCGTACTGTGCATCGTTTATAATTTGGTGCTTATTTATGAAATTAACAAGACGCGTGTTGATGATATTTTCAAATAATTTAGATAACACGGGTAACACCGAAATGGGTCTATAATTACTGATATCACCAACAGAACCTCCCTTATAAATTGGGCATATGCGAGCAAGCTTCAGATCTAAGGGGATCTAGGGGATTCTGTAAGCTTAAAGGTAAGGAAGGTGCACATTAGAATTGTAATGGCTGAAAAGGTATGACATCCTAGACCGCTAGATGATTGTGCGGCACGCATTACCAGAGGGCTCCGGGATAATATCGAACACGTGCTGTTCTATAAGATGCATGTAGTATAAATATATCGTGTTCTCCCTTTTCGTTCTCGTAGCATATTACGGCTTCAATCGAGACGTGACAACGTTGCCATAGTTTAAGGACTGCGCTACGTCACGACCGATCAGGTTACAGGTAGGCACAGAAACATTTACTCACGGTGTACAGATCCTGCATCTTGGCATTCATTGTCAGAGTTCCTCCATGCGTGGTGTGTGCGGCTATGCAGAATGCTAGAAGAAAAATGAGTAAAAATTGGGCCATTCTTGCGCTTCCAGTATATGCCTACGTTCTCTTTCGAGTGCGCTTAGCGGAGCAAGCTACGAATAACTCTCGGGGAAAATGCGCAGTATATATACACATGTATTTCGCACGAAAGGAAAAAATACATGAATTTCATTGAATCTCTAATTTATTTGCACCCTGCTTCTACTCTGTGAAATTCCTTATGCACTACAGTCCCCTTGAATTCTCTGGCAGTGGTTTAGCAATCTCTTAAAAGAACATCTACAGGAATGCGACCCCCTACCGCGCCCTTCGCTTTGTTTTGTATATTTTAATGTACGTTTGCCTACTGCTTCGCCTGGTAATTTATCAAGAGAGTGCGAAAGCGTCGACTTCAAAGCATTTTGACACGTTTATTTGCTCGTATAATAATCTTCCGCGCACACTGCGGCGTCTCGCCCAGGCAGCATTTCTCTCCACGCAAGTGGTGCAAGTGTCCGTTCGTTATGCAGTCCGTCTAGCTGCGTTGAGCTTACCGGTAGTGTGGACAAAAGCAACACCGCCCCCTCACCTCCGGGAATATAGTCGGAGAACGATTCTCTGTTATTTACACAAGACTCTAGCACCAAGCAGGCTGTTAGTTCTTCTAAGTTCTTTCTTCCATTGTTTCTTCATTCCTTGTGTTAACATGCCTGACCACTGATGGAGCACTTCTGAATAATCATGGGTTGGGGTTTATTGACATGTGGATTGCTGTAGCCGCTCACGTGCTTTTTCTTTTCTTTCTCTACATCCTTCTTTTCTGCATTCGATTTCACTCTATAGAAACACAGCGGCAACTGCGGGCATCGAGCAGGCAGCACGGTGGTCAGTTCCGAACACTCGAACGCACGCTCACAACCCAAAACGTCTGAAGATTTCTGCACGTCACTTGGTGCACTGTTTCACGATCTTGTGGAACTTCGTGCCATCGAACATGGGATAGCGGAGGCTCGACCTATAACAGCTTTGTCGTAAATAAAGTTTAAGGAAAAAAGTGATCCCGTTTTTACGTTATCCGCAAATCTATGAAGCGTACTTTCTGACAACCAACGTATCAGTCCGAATGCAAACTGCAAACCTATTTGAGCAAAAATATCATGCGAAGCTCAAACGGAACCCAGGACTTCGCAACGTGCTTAACTGCACCCGAATCTGAAGGTAATACCGGAACTAATGGTTATAGAATTTAGCACCTAGAATTGTTTTTCGCACTATAATCTATTGTGCCACCATACATTTGGGTCGCTTTATCGGTGCAATGAGTACCAACTTTATTGATCTTCTTCATAAGGTCGTTATTTCACTCACCGACGCCAACCCTCCACTAAGGCAAATCTTAATAACTATATGGCGGTCGTAACACGTAAAACATCTGTAAATGATCAGTCCTAGAGTAGCTTATTTCCATGACGAAGCTTTCATGACTAACTGCTCGTCACGACTGCGTCCGTGAAAGGAATTGAATCGACATGTGAAGGGTATGACAGGGGATAATGAAAGCGGCAAATCAGTCTCTTCGGAAGGCAGCAAACCCTCGTGGGGTTCCATGGATTGATTGCGTGTGAAGTCGACCGGAGGGCGAGAGGCATTCATACGGAGGAAACAGATAAACCTCGAGAAAATTATGGCTAGTTCCGCGCCTGGGAAATCTCAGGAAACAGCATAGATGGCACGCAAGCGCCACTGTGCACCTTGCCAATACAGATGGAGTTGTTTCATTGTTCTTTATCTTAACCTTTCCGTTTTACTTCTTTCTTCCTTTATCTATTTCTAAATTGTCTACATCTTCTTTTTTATAATTTCTTTCTTTAGCTTTTGCGATCTTGCGCTCTCTCCTTCCTCCCTCACCGTCACATCTTTCACCAGACTTTTTGCCGCTTTTCATCCTCCTCTTCACCTGCAAATCACTTCCCAGCGTTCTTTCTTCACTTTCCCGCCCCCTTGCTAGACTCAGCTATGCATGCCGACGCATTTCAGCACAGATCCTACAGGAACACCGTTCCACCACCAGTCGACCTACAAGGCTGTGAAAGCGCCGTTTTAAATCATCATTCCGGCGCGAACTTATGTCACTTAGACAGTATCTATCTATCTATCTATCTATCTATCTATCTATCTATCTATCTATCTATCTATCTATCTATCTATCTATCTATATATCTATCTATCTATCTATCTATTTGGCCGCCTTCATCTCGGATCTCTACTGGTCGTCTCGTTCACCTGGTATAGTCAATACCTAGGTTGTAGGGTATAAATGTAGGGCCCATATGAATGACTGATGTTCACACGTCTAACATTGTATACTCATGTGTATCACGTTTAAAGATACGGCAATCACGTATAGCCCATACCCGTAGCGTTCGGCCCATGGTGTGCGTGCATGTGCCACAGGTGTTGATATTTGCACAGCCTATCTCAATGAATGACCAACTAATTTAACATATGAATCGTCGGTGCCGCGCGAAATAGACATGAACATCCGCAACTTCGATTAGCATCTGAAGTATTCTGCACCTCTGACGGTACACTGCCTCTAGGATCGGCAAACGTGTCTCATCACAGACGCCACCACACGGCTTGCTTACGTACCTCCTGCTTCAAGCGAGAGCTTAAATAATTCCTGCTTGTCTGAGGTACATAAAAAAGGCAGGACGGCAGACAAGGAGGACTTTGCACTAGCGTGCAAACCCACACATAAACGGCGGTATAATTTGGACAGTGCTCATTAGTGCAATGCTCGCTAGAAATTTTCAGCTGATGATTCCTCACTCTAGGTGGGCTTCTCTCTTGACTGCTAATTTTCTCTTGTGCGATTCACTACTCATGGCTAATCCTTAGGCGGCGTTAGCTAGTTGAGTACTTTTTTCGTCTGTTATTTTCTGTTTTCTCGCAGGATCGAATATCCACTGAGGGTCGGTGCTCTATCGCTTCCTTGCAAGTCCTCTTGCAGGTGGTGTAATACGGTAACTTTCGTTATCGTAATGGATTTACCCGACCAAATTCAACCGCGATATCATAATGACAAATGCTGCACTGGAGGGCTCCGCGAATTGCGACCGGCACTGGCCATGTCGAGACGTTAAGAACGCACAGTCGTGGTGCTTTGTCTGCGTGCAAGTTGCCACCACAGGTACTGGAGTCACGTCCCGCGCCTTTGCAGTCAGTAGCCGCGCATCCTGACCTCTCTACAACTGGGCTGGTGTGGTGCTTTCATTAGCCGCTTAGCCGCTTCCTTAGAACGTCACCGCAAAAGTTTTGGCAATACTTCAGTGATACCAAGGAAGAGGTACAGGAAATAAGAAAAGGGAATCAAGTACTGACTAACAAAAAAGATATTGCAGATTACTTCAACCACTTTTTCAGTCTGCATTCACCGCGACCCATGATGACGTCGACGTAAACTCGGAATGTGCAGTGCGTAGCCAAATGGATGACGTCGAGATCACCCGAGAGGGCGTATTTGAGCTGTTATTGAATTTAGATGCGAAAAAAGCGAACGGGCCAGATGATATACCGACCCAGTTTCTTCAAAGATATGCTGAATGGGCGTCGCATTACTTGACACTTATATTTCAAAAATCACTGAGAACTCATTCTGTTCCAGAAGACTGGCGCAGTGCAGTAGCAATTCCAGTGTTTAAAGGAGGAATCCGAACGAAGGTGAATAATTACCGTCCTTTATCCCTTACATCCATCTCTTGTAAACTTTTGGAACATATCATAGCTAAGCATATCGTTTGCTACTTGGAAAATAACTCGTTACTTTACCCTCACCAGCATGGATTCAGAACGGGCCTCTCCACTATCACACAACTCATACAAACAATTCACGACTTTCGCTAAGGCAATTGATACCAGGGAGCAGGTTGATGTAATAACCATAGATTTTGCCAAAGCCTTCGATAACGTAGCCACACAATAAGTTGATTTACAAGCTGGAAACAGTTGGACTTAATGCCACTGTTATGAAGTGGATTAAAGCATACTTGACCAATCGCACCAAGAGGGTAAGAATGTATGGTCATGTTTTCGATACACTGGCGGTGCTGTCGGGAGTACCGCAGGGATCTGCCCTGGGACCACTCTTATTTTTGATGCTATATCAATGACATTTCTGCTATCATGGAGCCAGGTGTAAAGCTTAAACTGTTCGCGGATGACTGTTTATTTTATTCTACAGTACGAAACAAGGAGGACTAAGTTAAAATTATTAGATCTTTACAAGCGTTGAGCGAATGGTGCAAGAAATGGAATTGGAAATTAATTATTCTAAATCTGCATACACACATATTACTACAAAGAAGCACCGTCTTTCGTTTTCATATACCATTGGAGATAAGTGCTTAATAAATACTGCTAAATTTAAATATCTGGGACTAACAATATCTCAAAATTTATCCTGGAGCGTACACATAAACAGTGTTCGTTCAAAGGCATATGGGAGGCTATGTTTTCTGCGAAAAAACCTGAGGGTGCAACACCCGATGTGAAACTTGCTGCGTACAAGACATTTGTAAGGCCAGTTCTTGAGTACGCGTCGGTGGTATGGAGCCCTCATCAAAATTATCTAAAGAAACAATTAGAAAAAATCCAAAGGTACGCTGTGCGATTTATATGCTCCCGGTATCGACGGACAGAGTCAGTCACAGAAATGCTTCGTTCTCTAAACCTGCATCTGTTAGAAACGCGCAGGCGGAAAAATCGTCTGAAGCTATTATTTCAAATAATAAATGGTCAACTAAATATTAACAAGGAAGTATACTTACTGCCACCAGGTAAACAGAGCTCAAGAACTAACCAGAACAGGACAATCCAAGCGTACATCACTCATACCTATATGTTCAGATATTCCTTCTTTCCGGGCGTAATTGAATTATGGAATGAATTGCCGATGTGTGTTGTCGAGCAGAATGATTTGTCGAAATTTGAACAGACCTTGGAAGACTATCTGTGCGAGTGTACTGCTTGACCTTCATGTAACCTGTATTTGTGTATTTGCGAATGATGTTCTTTTTGTTTTTATTACGTTACCCTCTCTGTAGGGACTCTCCCAGAGAGTTGACAGTATTGTGAAATAAATAAATAAATAAATAATAAATAAATAAATAAATAAATAAATAAATAAATAAATAAATAAAACATTGTCTATTCAGGGTGCAGTTTTGCTCTCTGTAGTTTCTGTGTCGCAGCCCTTCCGGAGCTTCCCTTACACGACACAAGCAGTGGCTTTCGTGAACCGTAAAATGTGATTTTATAGCTCTTGACAGCAGTTGTGTCTCATCAGCGTTCGGTGTATCTGTGTTAAACCCACTCAGGATGGAATGGTTTGGTGTACTCCACGGAACTTCTTCATTTGCGATTTTTTTAATGCCGTAGACACGGTGCATCCCACATTTAAAAGAACGTCGAGCCACAAAGACTGGGCGTTGAGCCGCGATACTAGATAGATGTATATGTACCACTGGTGCCATGGCATTATTGTGCAGATCTGCTCCACACCACAGCAATGCTCCAAGGAACGTTGCGTGTGCTGCATACGTCAGGGTGCCTTAGCGTGCAATTTCCCGCTATGAAACTGAGCACGGTGTTCAAACGTTAGTCCTCACGTTACTTCTTCATATAATCAAGAATTCTTGCATCAGTGCATTTGTCGTTCAAGGAAAGCGCACTCCACGTCAACTACAGAGTATATTCAAGAACTTCGATCTGCCTGCTAACGCTCGATTATATATGACACTCCAGCTACTTGCTGGTTCCTTCACCTGTTGTCAGTTTAAGGAACGCGTGGGTTCTCGCGGACTAGCTGTTGTGCTGTCTTTCGGTTCTTTACGTTACAGCCTAATGGTTCTTTGACAGCGCCCGCCTCTCATTTTTCTCTTTACAGCGACGCGTACCAATCTAGGCATTCGCGCATTTATTCCTCAACAGTCAAAAACTGTGAGCCTACCACCGATTAGTATGAAACTGTGTGATGTGAAGGAAGCTGTAACAACCCCGCTTCTAATAAAAATAATAATAATAATAATATTAATAATAATATACGTCATAAAGAAGGCTACCTCAATTTCTGCTATAACAGTGCTTTGATAACCTGCACCGACCCACCGAGCGGACTATCCACCACTGAGGAAGGATAGTCCGCATTACAGGTGAATACAGTGCACCTGCTATTCGCGATTAAGCCCGATCGCGATTAGGTTTCTCCTCTTTGATTGGCTCCAAACTGCAGTGTTCGTAAACGATCTAATCACGATCAAGAATCTCTTTTCTCTGACTCCGTAAGGCCAGCGGATGCTGGACTTATCGAGACAGAACAGAAAAACGAGCATTTCCACTAAAGATGCAGAGAGCATTGCTAGACAGCTCTTTATGCTAAAGCATGCGGCTCTGTTTGCCACTAAATGACTGAGTGCACCGTAGAGCATCTTAAAAATACGGATAGTAACAATGCCAAAAGGCCTGTTTTGAAGGCAATGCGGTTCAGCCAGCGTGGTAATGATAGGTATTTCAAATTGAAGTCAGGTATTCTTAGAACAGGGTCAGCAGAGATTCTGTACACCAAATCACGGTAAACTTCCTCACATTCATTGTTCCACTCAAAGGGAACATCCCTTTGTGTAAGGCGTGTGAGGCATCTTGTTTTCATGGCAAAGTCCTTTATGAAAGGCCTGAAATGTCCTGCCAATCCCAAAAACACACGCAATGAGTTTACGTCACTATGATTTGACGAATTGAGAGATCCTCTCGACGGACTCTTGTTTAGTGCTTTTGGTTGTCCCATCAAAGACTCTCCCAAGGAAAACAACTTTTTTCTGAAAGAAGGCACTTTTCTTAAAATTGAATTTCAGGTCCGCCGAGCTCAATGCAGTTACTACCTGAGACAAGTGATCTTGATGCTCAGCCTCTGTTTTTGAGAAAACGATAATATCGTCTATGTACACATTGCAAAACACACCCAGGAAAGGCTTCAAAACTTCGTTCATAATCTTCTGGAACCATGCCGGCGAGTTCTTCCAGCCGAATAGAAGCCTGTTATACTCGTACAGGTCAAAAGGCGTTATAAAAGCAGTGTACATTTTTGTTTCTTCGGTTAGCGGAATCTGCCAGAAGCCTTTGCATAATTCAATACGAGAAAAATGTTGGCAGCCACCTGTCTCGTGTATAATCGTGTCTATCTTTGGCATGGGGAATTTCGAAATTTCTCCACCTGAAATTTCGCCACCTGAAATTTCTCTATAATTTAATAAACTCCCCCCGATTCCTCCTACTCAGCAAGTACATCGCACCCGCTAGACCAACAACCACCCGAAATTACCATGAGTTAAACATGTCTACTTTTTCTCATCGTACGGTGCCATTCAAATATAGTTTTTTTGTTCATTCCATAGAATTGTGGAATGCTCTTCCTGGGTATGTTCGATCTGCATCACTTGATGACTTTTTATTGTATATTACTAACCAATGATTTTCAGCGAATTTCGTTATGTTCTTTTATGTATTTTATGTATTTTATGTATTTGCCAACTCCTATGTTGCTCTTTGATGTAGGTCGGTTTGACGATTCAGAGCCCTGTAGTCTGTGCAGAGTCTGAAACTTCTTTCTTCCTTTGGCGCTATTGTTATGGGAGAGGCGGAGGGTGATACAAACGGTCGACTTATATCAGCGTCCAGCATCTGCTCTAGTTCTTTCTTCAACCAAATCTTCCGCTCTCTCGACATGTTATAAGGTGATTTGCGGATGACGGTCTCGTTAATTACTTCAAAAGGGAACTTGTGTGACGTCATCGCTGATAGGTAGAGTTAAGTTGTGGGGTGGTGTTTTGCCGCAATAACCCACCAGCAAACCCCAACACCACGTTCTTCGTCATCGTCCGGCGACACGTTGCAAACAGGGAGGCCACTTCCGAATATGAAGATTTAATAAAAAGGGCAAAGTCAAACACGACAAGAAACAGGGCAAAAGCAGACAAGCAGATCAGCGGCGGCCGCTCTACGGCTCGCTCGCTTCCCTCCCTTCTCTCCACATAAAACACAGTTTTTATACACTCCCGATATGGGGCGCGGTTCTTTTCGAAAGCCCCTCGCTCAACATACACCAATCCACAGGCAGGCCGGTTGCCCGTCTCCTCCGTCAACACTTTGCAACACTCACGGCAATACTGCACGGTCTGCCGATTACCGCGACCCATGCTCCCCCTGCGTCTACCTCGACACACCACTCAGACCCCTCCACTTGCACCGGCCACCCGCTGGGCTCCCAGATGCGCTCAGAGTGGGACGATGGCCGTTTCTTTTGTTCCGTCCCGTGCACATAGCTGCGTATTGCCGACCGCAGTGAAACAAAGGAACATGCACGTGGACATCCCGCGTACTGCAATATAACGGCGTGGCCTTGACCTGTGTCGCATCAGATATCGAAGTTCGGATGGTCGAAATTAACTGGTAGTTTCCTACACATACGAGTTCATGGTATGCCTTTTCAATATCTTCTGCACATTTTACAACTCGCAGGTCATCTTGTTTACCCTCCTGTGTCTCGTTCCTTGGTAAACTTTCAACTAAAACCGCATCATCCCAGTATACATTGATTTTCAGTTTCTTTATATCTGGCCTGGAAAGGAGAAAGTCGTATGTCACGCCATCAATGACCAATACTTCACTATCTATCTTGTGACCTTGAAATTCGATGGTTACTGATGCCCACTGATTGTGCAGTGCCACTTTTCCGTCATAACCTTACACTCGTAGCACTCTTCCGCTATGGATATGACTTACACCCGCCAGCTTGGCATTTAATATCGACACAGAAGCACCGCTGTCTACCAGGGCCATCATGTGCCTGTTGCCGACTTTGACAGGACTGTGAAGTAGGCTAGAGCGAGCTAAATAAACAGTCTCCGTTGGTGTCATCGGGTCGGACTGATCACCCTCGTTTATTAGTTTTTTTTTTTGTTGTCGAAGGCTTCTCCGCGTCGGTATGTTATCGATGTTATGCACTCGACCGGTGGGGGCACGCCAACCCGACTTCTCCTCACGGCTCACAATACGGCTCGGTTCTCGTTTATTACACTTTGAACAGCCCGCGACAGACCATCTGAAACGACCGCAAGTCCGTCTACGGTTTTAGGGGACCGTATACTAAAACTTGCTTCCGAACCTCAGCGTGCAGTCCGTGCATTATTAGGGCTACTACACCAGAGGGCGGTAGCAAAGGCTCGGCCAAATTTAAAAGGCGGCGTTTCTCAAAAATACTCGAGAAGGGAGCCCTGCGTGAATTTGAAGTGCCGTGTCCCATTTTGTACTGGATTGGTCCGGAATGTATTCAATAATGACTCTTTCCATTCATTCCAAGGGTGGTTATCATCTTCAGCAACACGCAACTCGTACCACTTGCGTGCAACACCTCTCAAGTATGTGCGCATGTTAGAAATATTTTCATCGTCAGAGTGCCACTTATTCGTCCCAGCGGCATATTCATAGAAATCTACCCAACTGTCTGGGCTTGAAGACGAGCCATCAAATGTGTCGAGCTCAACAAAATTATGCACGGGCTTTTCGTCGTTTAGGGATCTTATCAGCGACGTTACGAGTTGGTTCTGTTGCACAACCTGCTCTTGCTGTAGCTGAAGAGCTTTCAAAACGAGGCTCACCTCATCCGTTGAAGACCGTGATCTAGAGTCCTTTCCACGCATCAGCTGAAGGACTAGCTTGTCATAAGTCTGTATACGCAGGTTTACTTTCACAGCACCTTTTCGACGTAGTTCATCAGTGTCCATGGAAGCTTTCTCCAAGACCAAATTTACAAGTTCAGCAGAGTTGAGTTCCCGAGGTAGGTCCACCGCTGGTTCATATTGAGCTTGGTATTTCGAAAAGATGATATTCTTCGCGGAGGTCTCGTCAAGGAAGAAGGTGACCCACATCTTGTAGTCGATTGTCGGCTGCGCCAAAATAATGTAGCGCTCTTACTTACAAGGACGCAATAGAATACGCGGCTATTGAACGGGCGTCCATTTTAGTGCCTCCACCTTCACTTCAACGTCCTCTTCTTTCCCCCTTAGGATGTTGTGCCTCCTCTTCTGCTAGCGGAAGGCTAATACCGCAGGAAGTATAGCTCTCGTTCACAAAAGCTTTGTTGGATTTTCCGTCTGGGCACCCTAAAATCGTAAAACGCGATACTATGATGTGAAGCTTACACGCAACTCAGGAAAGAAGTTGCATATACAAGTTGAGCAACAGCCTTCAATTGCAATTGTATCGTCTGAAAGTTGCTGGGTATCCTATGCGCTTCATTGCTGCTTTAGGCGAAAAGTTGATGTATTTGGCAAGGAAAGGAGAATATGGGCGCGGTTCCTTACCTGAGGAAACCAAAAACGTGGTGTTCATTTTGTATATTCAGAACATGTCGCATGGCCTAAAGAATGTTGGCAAAAGATATGGAGTGAAGGTGCTTTTCACAGCACCACAACAGCTCAGCCGCATTTGTTCAGTTTTGCACAGGTGACTGGGCAGTGCACCGAGAAAAGGCCAGCGTGGCAAGGATCATGGTACCTGGTTTATAGGCTGCGATGTAGGTGCCGTTTACAAGGTTGCGTTCTCATGTGGTCATATGTACATAGGCCAAACTGGCCGCTGTATTAATGTTCGTGTCACCGAGCACAAAACTTCAATGACTGGAGCACCAACATCTCATCATGCCATGCGTTGTCGTTCATTCTGTTGTAGTCCCCTTTTACAGAAGACAGCAATGTTGTTCAGTGGCCCTAACAAAACTAAAAGAGAAATTTCGGAGGCATAACACATCACAAAGAACGCCGCGCTCTGTGTCAGTCCTCCCTCTGTAGGATTGCACGATAAAGAGTTACATTTTATTAAGAGATGTCAGACACGTGCCACAGCTTCTAAGCTTGATTGCCTCTTAGTGTCATGCTCGATGTGTACACTTTTGTGCACATCTGTTTGTTTCCATATGTGATTAAACAGTTGAGATTGAGAGCTTGTGGTGTAAACTTCTTTCTCTGTGTAAACATCCTATTTTACGCTCTTGTTTTCCTAAAAAGGCATAGCAGAGGCACACGCCGTCAGAGCCAGAAAACAAGTGCGAGTGCCTTCAAGGCGAGAACTTATAAAAGCTTACCATGGAAATCCGGTGAATCGACGCATCTCACATTCACTCCGCTTTACTGAGAGCGGACGATCATCAAGGTCAATTTAGGAGGCACCCGCGAAAACGTAGTAAACCAGTAAGTAACTTGACGAAGCGTAATCAAGTGTAGTCAGCGCTGAACTACAATTAGTTCCGCCTCGTCTAGAGCCCCTACTGATAAATAATGCGAATGCCGGCATAAGGCTCTCATTTGAAGCGGGCCACAGCTGTGGTCTAGTGGCTGTGATACCCTGCTGCCGATCTGAAGATGGCGGGACCTCCCTCTACGCGCACGACATTAGTATATGGTGCACAGGCGGCTCAGACAGTCGGACGGGCACTCCATGAACTACTAGACACGGAACTACTAGAGACGGGGCTAAGCCTCCCGCCGTACAAATCGGAGCTTCTATTATAAAGGCCCACGAAGTAATGAACGAGAGAGGTCACACCCATAAATCACATACTTATCGCACTATATACGCAAGACGGCCAGTAGATACCCTGGGTAAACACTATTAGAGTCGTGGGCGTAATCCTGCTTTCCAGAGGAAACAACGTGCAGTCCGTTCCATGCATCACCTTGAAAAGAGAGGGTGCCAAACGGAAGGGCTGGCCTTAGCCAGCGCTTCATGAGCGACGTCGTCTACATAGCATCACGACTGCGGTGGACTAGAATAGAGGAAGGAAAGAACACACTCATCCGGAAAAGCATCAAGTGCGTTCTAGGACTCGCGAGACACGCCAGCAACGAAAAGGTTCTCTTAATCGGCATACTTAACCCATTCTTGGAAATAATCGAAGTGCAAAGTACAGCACAAGTCATTCCCTTCTCTTCATCCCGATCCGGTAGACGCATCCTCGAATTGGTAGGCTGTGGCCTGTGCGGCCTGTCTGAGACCAAGGAACGCAATGTTAGGCTGCCCTATTCCGTCCGGAGTACGTTCTGGGTCGATCCTCCTCCTAGAAATGTACGTCAGCAACACTAAATTGGCCGCTGGACAGTTAGAGATCGGGCCCTGCTTAAATCGCTTGCAGACTACCCTGACTGCTTCGTCGACATAGCTCAATACGGCGCCAAATACCGCTTCCCGCAGTACAGCGTCGATCACAAGGGGAAACTCCTGAACTCAGCCTCAGTCGGATGTGCAACGGCGACTATCGCCGAACAAGCAGCCGACCCCCAAGCCCTCTTTGACCATTATGCTTATAATTTCCTTTCTCTTTTCTAGATCTCACAGGATCTCGAATAGGCCGGGTGATCTTCATCACTGTTTGCACAGTGGGCTGGTGAACAGCAGTCTTCTGGTGTGCAATCCCGAGTTGGGCACTTAGCGCACGTTTGTTTGCCTCGGCAACTTTGCGACCCATGACCAAATTTTTGGCAGTTGAAGCAAAGTAGATGTTTTGACATGTAAGGTGTGATTCTGAGGTTTATGTAGCGTGCTTGAGCGTATTGAGAAAGGGTGCTCGAAGCAACCGTCAGTATTATGAGTTTGGTTACAATTTTCGTGTTGCCTCGCCTAATGGATATATGGTCCACTTGTGTTACGTTTTGTTCTTTCCCACATTCTAGAAGTTGCGTGTAAGCGAGTTCTTTTAGGTCGTCGTCCGACACAACGCCTCTAACGCTATTCAATGTAAGGTGTGGGCTTATTCAAATGGGGAGGCCCCAATGCTCGTAAGATCTTTAAGATTATCATACTGGCATTTTTCTTTAAGTTCGAGAAGGAGGTCTCCGCTTGTTAGCCTAGTTGCTTTGTATCCTTGTCTTATGGCCACAATGAGACACTTAGGCAGCAGGAAACGAGATAATTATTCGACAGTCTTTTCCGGCGTTTCACAGCGTATGACGTGATAGGGAGGAAAGATTTCTGTTTTCTGCCCAGTAGACCTGAAGGTATCAATAGTGTGCCCTCCCTTGAGAAGGTGATGAGGAAGTGTTTAAGGAGTCATGCCATCAATTCAGTAATATTCAGCAGCAGCGCCGGCCACCCACCATGGAGCCCAACATGGGGACTCGGCCGGGCTGTTATACAGGCCTTCGCAACGCCAGCCATACGCCACCACTATAACCAAATATGGAAATTCAAGGACACATGGTTAACCCTTGCTGCCAGGAAAGGTGAAAATAAATGGAACATAGGAGAAGACAGGACAAGTTGAAAGCATGAGATAAAGATGAAGATTTAAGGAGAGGGAGACAGGAAAACGCGGCCGATCTCCCCCGGGCGGGTCAATCCGGAGGTGCCGTCTACGTGAAGCCGGGGTCAAAGGGGTGTGTTGCCTCTTCCGGGGTCCTTAAAGGTCCAATCACCCGGCATCGGCATAACCCCCAGGATCTCCTTTTCCCCGAACACGGCTAAGCTACGAGCGGCGACATGTGGGAGGGGGCCGAAACCACTCCCCCGTTGGCTCGGATCCGTGGTATCGCCGCACACCAAACGCCTGCAGAAGCAGACGCCGCTGCAGGGTAGGCGAGTATAATGTGGAAGAGGATCGAGCATGCTGTAAAGGATGGAGGTAGCCTCAGAACGAAGCGGCGTCTATGCATGAGAGAAACTAGATGTACACATTTAAAGACAAGGAAGGCAACATCATCAGAACTACGGAGTTGTAGTAGCCGAAGGGTTCTATGGAGATCTCTAGAATAGCCGGGACATCCAGGATAATACTGCACGACGAAGTACTTCAGAAGAGGTAGACGTCTCACCAGTAGTGACACACGAAGACGGCTTCCAAATAAATGCAAGGGGAGCAAGCAGCTGGTGAGGATCAGATAACAGCAGATATTTTGAAGGACGGTGGGCAAATTATACAAAAAAAAAAAACTGGCAAGCACTTATACGCAATGCTTTATGACGGCGAGTGTACCGGAATCGTGGAATAATGCGAATGTCATCCTAGTCCATAAAAAAGGTGACCGGAAGGACTTCAAAGCTTAGAGGCTGATCAGTTTTCTGAGAGTCGTCTACAGGGTATTCGCTAAGGTAATCTCTAACAGAATTTGTGGGACCTTAGATTTTAGTCAACCTAATAAAGAAGTGGGTTTCTCTAAAGGCTATGAGATCGTGCAGGTCGTAGAGAAATGCCCGGAGTATACCAAACCTTCGTAGCCTTCGTAGATTACGTAGATATAGCTTTCGTAGATTACGACAAAGTATCCTCTGACATCATGCACGTAGTGCGGAATTATGTAAGAGTACCAGAAGATATCTACAATGAGCCTGCAGCCACCATAGTTTTCCACAGGGTCAGCAGTAAAATACCTATAAGGAAGGGCATCATAGCAGACACAATCCCTATATTAATGTTTTCAGGATGTTTCCAAGAGGACTTTCGTACATTGGACTGAGAACAGGTGGCCTAAGGGTTAAATAAGTATACCTCATTTACCTCAGATTGCTGTTGCCGTTGCCTTGCTAAGTAACTCAGGGGAGGAAATTGCAAAGCATGGTTACCGAACTGGACAGGCAGAGTGGAATCGTGGGTCGGAAAATTAGTAAGCAGAAAAGTAGAGTATTGCTCAATATCCTTGGTAGAGCGCAGTTGTTAGGCAAAGGTGGCGAGGAAGTCTAAGTTGCAAGTGAATATAGCTACCGAGGCCAAGTAGTGACCCCTGATCCCAACCACGAGGCGGAGATAACCAGAAGTATAAGAAAGGGATGGAGTGCATTCGGCAGATATTCTCAGATAATGAATCGCAGCTTACCATTGTCCTCGAAGAATCGAGTGCATAATAGCTGCATTTTATCGGTACTCGCCTACGCGGCAGGAGGTTGGAGGCTCACTAAAAGAGGTTCATCTGAAATTTAGGAGGGTTAAGCGAGGAATGGAACAGAGAATGGTAGGTGCAGTGTTAAGGGAGAAAAAGAGAACGGCATAAGTCAGGGAATAGACAACTGTTAAGGACATATTAATAAAAATTAAGAATAAATTGCCATGGACAGAAGATGTAAAGCGAAGACTAGATAAAGGTTGGTCATTAAGTGTAACAGATTGGATCCCTAGGGAAGGGAAGCGTGGCAGGGGGCGCGCAATGGTTACGGCGAAGATGCCTTTTGCCCTGCAGTGGGTGTTGACAGAATAATAATGATGATGATGACCACAGTGGTGGTGATGCTGATGTAGCAGGACAGGGCGGTCTGCATTCGTCAAAGGCGCTCCGGGTACTGTAGCCAGCGTATAGACGCTTGTGCTGTTTGTAAACAAATGGGAATGCACCCAACGCTCTGCCCAAGAAGACCTCCGGTGCGGCACTTCCGGTAATACTTTTTTAACGGACTCGACGATGTCTGCCTGGTGCATTTGATTTTCTTGCTATATTAATTCTGGCGCATTCGTTCAGATGTGTTTATAGCGATGTCTAGCCACGACACGAAAGGGCTTGACGACGTACACGAGAGAGGTACAAGCATAAACTACATAGGACAGAGGAGTTGCCTGATCCGCTGGATAGGCAAGCTGCAGCCTGAAAGGCAGCTACACGATGAATTGACTAACAATCTATGTGACTGCATGTCAGCTGACGTTGCTGAGCAAAGTTATGTTAACTGCAGAATTCTTGTGAAAGGTAAGCAAGATTTCTCAGTTTTAGGATAAGCCTGTTAAACAGCGATAAAATGATAATAAAAGGCAACAAGCAGAGAGCATGTGGAGTGTGATGGAGCATGCCTAGTTTTCACAAAATCACAGGTTAAACCGATGGCTAATTTTACTATGGCGACACCATTGAAAAAGGTGTAATAATGAACATCTGTTTTTCACATAAGGGGTGGAGTTGTGTACGGAACGCCTGCATCGCATAAACGCGTAGCCTACGTTTTTCACACGTGTTCTAAGCTGCTTAAAACGGGCTACTTGAGACACGCAATTAGGCTTCTTCTAGGCACACATCACGATAGAACATTATATTAGCTGCGCTTGTGTCACGCCGAGTACTTTTTGATCCGAGATATTGACGCCGATGGGAATCGATGGCGATCTAAAGTGTTCGCTGCGACTGAAATAATATGAAATGTACTCATTACGCGATGAAGTCAGGTGCGGCAGAGTCACGCGAAATACTATGGTTTGCTTACGAGTACACTATTTCTGAATGAAATTTTCAAGTTAACCTATGCCCACATCTGTAATCCAAGCTCACACCGAAAGCTAAATTAGCTAGGGTGCGATGATGTGCATTGGCAGCAACACGCCAGGCGATGAGTTAGTTCCTCGCACCGACGCTAAACAACTCGCAGGCATCGCTGTCACAAAAACGCAAATTCACAAGCGTCACTGTAATTGGCAACAAAATGTGGGCACCGCGACGTATACTGTGCGGCGATTCATGCTGAGCACGGCTGCTTTGGCATCCTGAGTACTCCTTCGAACAGTACACATCACTCATCAGGCTCCAACTACACTAAAGATCTTTACGATGCATTTTTGGCCTTAGTCAGCTTCCACGTTTTGCTATCGACTTCTGGTGTCAGCGCGATTACCAGTCGTGGGTGGAATGCGACGGCGTCCGACATGTGTGTTGTAGTTGGGGACCTTAGACTAACGCCTGAGCATGTCCTCTGTGCCATTAGAGTATGTGTTGAGCTTTATTTGCCTCTGATGAAGTGGGCAGAACAAATCTGGGCGCTCTTTGTTAGATTCCAGTTTTCTCGCCTGGTCGCTGCTCTTTCCGCTTCATCTGTCGGGAAGCATAACATTTTTACTTGCGATAGCAAATTAGTTGCGGGCCGCAGACTGCATCCTGGCACCACACAACAGCGCCCGAGCCGCGAGCGCTTCATTGCAATAACTCTATCAGCGGAAAACATCGTAGCACAAGCAGCCGCGGCAACCAACTCACGCTGAAAACACGCGAAAACAAGATAAAGAGGAAGTTTGCTATGGCAGATTTCCGGCGAACGCACAATGTTGCCAGAGAACGGCAAGTGCTGGCTAAACCGTCCATTGACAATGGTCTGGATGGACATCCGTAACAATTGTGACAGTGCGCTCCTCCGTCTCATTTCGTTGCATTATGATATCTGAGAAATAAAAACCCTATCAAGGGCACATGAAAGGAATGTTGTGATACATGTTCCGTTTCTTGCACTAGGAACAAGATTGAATGTCTCCTGGGTGTTCAGTGTTGAAACGCTCAGCTGATGTAGCGTAAGACATTTCTATGCAGTCTGATATTTCTTGCACCAGTCGCCGTTCTGGCATGCGTTTCTCAAGGAGCGTGTTTTTCTGTGTTCGGGCACTGCTGTTCCATGGAACGAATGTTTTATTAATTATTTACTTGTCATCCTAGCCGATCCATATTCCATGCGTGCTCTTCGCATGCTGCATGGAGGCGATGCCCTCTAGCAGATATGACTCTAATGGATTCCTTAAAGTTTTCTGACGTTTGGTGAATGTTCTTGCTGCCGTACTGTCAAAGCACTCGCTCAGTATGAAAGATGTGCTACTTGTATTAAGGTGGACGCGTGCAGCAAAGTAGTAACCTTCCTCCTGGCACCGCTTTTTCTTCTCGACGCCGCCCCATTGTCGAGTTCGAGATAACGACGTTCTCGGCTGTAGCTCTACGCCCACAGCTGTCACAGCAATACAAGCCAATGCCCTTTGACAATCCAAAAACTCTGAGAAGTGCGCAAAATCAAGCAGCCTGACAAAGGCTCACCAACGAGCATGAATATTGGCGTTATGGTCGTATACGCATAAGTGAACATCGGCTGCAAAGGCGCCGATTCTAGCACTGTGTGGATCGAGAAAGCGTGATGCTCACCACGCCTTTGCCCCGCACAACTCTCTCGCCCTTGTAGCTCAGTGAGCACTTAATGTGATACTTGGACATGCCATCAATCGCTAACTGGTCTCTTAGCGCAAACAATTTTCAATGAAGACTCAGAAGGGACCACGTACAAGCACTACAGATTGTGCGAGCTCAGAATCGCTAGATTATAGAACTCGCTATGAGGAACCTTTAGAACAGACAGTAAAATGAATATTTCGCTGTTAATTCTACGTCGCATGCCATTATGAGTGCTGATTTACAGTTCTTTATAATATGCTGATATCTATGCATGTGTCAGTGGTATATACTGGCTTGTAAGGACTTTTATTATTTAGGAGGAATGCATGTAAACTGTTTACTTACTATCCTTTCATGTCGCATGAACAATTTCCACGAAAGTATTGTGCTCATTAAGCACCCGACAAAGATAACAGCTGGTCTCGGTAATGATTAGAGCTAGCCATTTACAGCACAGCAAGCCGGTAGATCTAGTCCGCACCTTATGCCCTCGGGCTATCGGTGTGTCTGTTGGCGTATCCTGCCGTCCGTCACAATAAAGCAAGCGTTGAAGCTACGGCAAAAAAATCAACACAAAGTTCAGAAAAACAGAAAATGTTTTCGATAAATCTGTAATATGCATCAGAATTACACGAAAGTGAGACGTGTCTTCTCAGAACTGTCGAAAGAATAAGGGGCAATCTGGTGAGTCGAGGGATGGGAGATGGGCTGGGCACTGAGTAAATGTGAACCCGATCGATGTAGAGATCAGCCGAACCTTGAGACTGCACACGGATCCTCGACAGTTGCACAAAAGCGAACGTTCTCGAACGATTCACATGTCTGCGGAAACACTCCATTGTACACGCCAGAGCCCTGAGCAAATCTGCCATAAACCACGAACACGAAGGGTGTAACCTTGCAAGCGAATTCGAACTGGTTGTCAGCAGTTCATTCGGCGTAGTCTGCTGCGGCGGATGAGACATCGTTTGCTTCTTGGCGGCTGCTTTTGTATTCCTCTTTAGCAGACCGTGTCACAACCCCTCTGGCCATACAAGGCATTATGGATCGGAATTACACGAGACATATCTCGTGTCAAGTGAGACATGTCTTCTCGAAACTGTACGGCCTTGTATGGCCAGTCGCAATGCAACTAGCCATACAAGACCCACTTTACAGCAGCCGCGGTTTTGCACGCGCAATTCGCAGGCAGGACGGCGCCCCACCCCTATCTCCGCTGCTATCGACGTGCTTGCGAGAACCGAAGCTCCAACTGCCGGCGCGCGTTAGCATAATAGTTTTCTTCGCTCTATCTTTCCTAGATGGCGGTACGACATCTCCAAACACAGAGTGAAGTGAAAGAGGGGTGATGTAATTTAAGCCTGGTTTTATTTGTTAAACACGTTTCCTTCAAGCGGACGTCACATAAACGCAAATTCTAAAGACGCCTAGTGAAGATATAAGGCCCGCTTATACCATGTATTGCGTGTGTTTCGTTGTTATGAGCGGTTGAGCTTCCAGCTCTAATCGTCACATGCTGGGAGGTTGTTGGTTAGATTTCCAGCGGGTTATACTTTTTCCTATCAACTGCGTGCTGTTGTTTTTTTAGAGGAGATCCACTTCCGTGATGGGGGTACGTCAGTGATTTCCCAATGAACTCCGGCGTAAAACACTTTCCTGTTAAAGGTACCAACAGAACGCACGGCCACGGCTAGATTTTCTAGCGACCACAGCCGCTACAAAATGTGTGTTGTGCGCACAGTTGTGTAGCGACGTGATGAGCAAAAGCAACGGTCACCGCCGACAAGATAATGACGCGTCTTTCGCTGCAGTGTGCCGTTCACAAAACGAACCGCTGACAACTCACTTGGTTTGGCTTGCAAGTTTTCACATTACGGACGGATTGCGAATTGACCATTAGTTGCGCATCACTGCATGCTTCGCACTTCCCAGATATCACTGTGGTGAAGCTGTGTGTTTTTAACGTGCTGTATGCATCTTACATGCCATGGTCGTATAACGTGGATGAAGTAAAATAATGCACGGAGTTTCTTCTCAGGCTATTCGTTTTTTTGTTTTTAAAGGAACCGCGCAATCTTTTACGGCATTGGTTAAGACAGGAGCCGCTACTGTTCATTCCGATTTTTGCTCTGCTCAGTGCAAGGTCATTACACCATATAATAAGAGACTTTTGCGATGGTCAAATAACCTCATTATACGGCCATCGGCGCTGGGCGGCGGCAGTATTTTATTTGAGAGAATCCACAACAGTATGTAACTTGCAGTGTTGACTTCCTTCACTTATATGTTCAAATAGTGATGAGGTGTCCTTCGCTAAGCTGACGTGTTAATCTGTTGAGGAAAACACCTTGTCGATATGCGCGAGACCGAGGGGTACAGCCCCGCAGTCGTTTGCGAAACGTAACGGACTGTGGTGCCACGTAGGTGCGAGCAACTTGTGATTGATTTGTACCATTGCTGAGTGATTGCAGTGTGCAATGGATGAACGCGGCGGTTCGTTTGGTAATGGCTATGCCATTGATGTTTGTCAACTGATGTATTGTCACGTATGTGTGCCGCACGGGTTTTTTCTGTTAGTATTGATTTGTGAACGCCGGTCACGGCGGTTTATGTCCATTCCGACGAACCTTTGTTGTATGTAATTAGCGTAGCTGCATCAGAGCGCTACGTTAATCTTAGGAAGGGCGTGTAAGGGTCGTCGGAATGAGACGGGGAATGGGTACGCTAAGGTAGTCAAACAGGCGCCGGAAAATACGCGCAGCCACACGGGGAACAGGTGGGGCAGGAGGAGACCATTGTGAGGCTGTATTGTGCAGCTGGTTTGGCGCCCTCACTCCCTCCCCCGCAGCGTGGTGGGCAGCAAGCGTACCCAATGTGTTGTTCACGGTTGTCATTGGTTAGAGCAGCGTCGGGGTGTAAATCGCCGTTGGTGATTGGCGGTGAGTGGTTGAGGGACGGGGCAACCGGTGTATATAAGGTGGCCCCTTTTGCCTGGCAAAGAGATCGGAAACCAGAGACTGGACGCAAGACTGGAAGCGGAGGTTGGAAAGGCTGAAGGTAAGCAGTAGGTTGGAGGGTAGCCCGAAGGTTGGCGAGGACGGAGTGGATAGTGCTAGAGGGGACGTCTAGCACGAGTCCGGGTGGTGGTTACGGTCGCAGGAGCAGTGCGATACACTGGGGTCGGCTCTGTCGAATGGAAGCGATCGTTCCACCAAAGTCCTCCCAACTGGGGTTCGGGCGCGGATAGTACTAGAGGGGACATCTAGTACGAGTCCGGGCGGTGGTTGAGGTCGCAGGAGAGGTGCTATGCACTGGTCGGCTCTGCCGAATTAGAGCGACGGTCCCACCGCTAGGCCCTACCAACCGATGGCTTCACCTAAGGTCCTACCAACCGAAGCTAAGTCATCCATGTGTATGTCAACGTGTATGTACTATCTGTCTCGTATGTAAAGTTTCGTGTTGTGTTTGTGTGAAAGGCCGGTCTCATCTTTCAAGTCGACAACGCGACGGCGGGCAGATAGCAGGAAGGCTTCCGTCCATCCTTCTTCGCAGCAGTAACGCTAGCTGTAGGAGCTCGGCTTCAAAGAGACGAAGAAGAGAAGCAGGAGGGGGATCAGAAGCTGGGAAGAGAGGACAAGTTCCTCACCATGACGACAAGGTCACATCACTTTCTAGAAATCCCCTTGCCTGAAAATTTACTGTGCTGGTATAGTTTGCGACGTGGGCACCAATTTTGCGTCTGTAATTTTCCCGCGTTCTGGTGCTGAGCAGGCACGCACACTTGCAGATTTTGTTCACTTTGCTCTGGATAATAGAAAATGCACGGACCTCAATACACAGCGAGCACATGAATAAATTGTGTAGCTGTGAAAACATAGATCCTTCTTCGACTTTCACTTGCCTCTGTTGGACAGACTTGCGATACTCATAGCCGACACGTCGGTGGAACTTCTGTTGCGCGAAGTCTAGCATATCTCATCTCTTCCTTGAACACAGGGTCGCCGACAAGGATGACTCCGATGTGCTCAAGGGAAATACAATGCCCATCTAGGGACACCCGTGAGGGCCACCGGCCATTCTCGTATGAAATAAATCCAGATATGTGTGATTTTCTGTTGATTACTCTGCCCTGAATAAAAGAACCGGAAAGGACGGATATACTGGACCAAGCAGTGATAACGTGTTACATTCATTGCAAGGGGCGAAGTATCTTTCCAGGCTTGACTCAAGTTCGAATTACTGGCAAATACCACTGCACGAGAGCAACTATAAAAAATAGTCTTGCATTACCTAATGGACTGCGAATGTACGTCGTGGCTTTTGACGTAGCTGAGCAATGCACCAGCAGCCTTCGAGGGGATGATAGACACAGCTACGGAACCTTAATTGGAGGAATTTTTTGTAGGTTGAATACACAGGCCTATTCTCTTCAAGCTTTCAAGGTTTCAAGTAGATTGCGTACACAATGTTCTCACGTGTCTCAGAACTGCTGTTTTTGCAGCTGAGCACGAACCAACCCACAAACAAAGGCGGCTTCCAAACTTAAACGAAAATAGTACTGCCATCCGTATACTTCTGCGGGATTATGACTTCGACGACGCCCGTTGATCCGGCAGGAAACAGCACGATGCGAGTTATCTCAGTCGCTGTCCCTTACGAAAACCATCAAACGTTCACAGACTACTCCATCCGTCAGTGAGCGTGCGAATGCGTGTTCGACACTTGTTTGACATATTGCTCAAGGCACTTCTTTCTTACCACTACGTGTCGTATGCGGCCCACCAACGCAGCCGTGCTTACTGCCACTTAATTAGGGAACGCCTTCGCGGCTCATCTTTACCTTGTAAGCCTCTTTCGCGAGGTGCACAACAACAGAAGATTGAAGACGAAATTTCCGCAAACAACCCTACTTCATCTCCGGCAGGACTGCTGCAACTTCTTCCCTGCCCTGACGCTCCATTTGTAGTCATTAGATTTGACCTCTATTCGCAGTCGCCGTGATCGCCAGTGTGAAGCTGTTGCGAGCTGTGGATAGTCACTACAAGCGACTACTTGGCAGGACACATAACAACAGGTACGCTGCCTTCAGTATCCGCGGAGGACAGCGCCGCTTTCTTTTGGAGGACATCTTTTCGTGTCACGGAGCGCCAGGCGTCCGCTTCAGCGACGTGGCTAGGCGTTGCTGTCTTAGCTACTCGATTACCTTCTCCACCCATGTAAAACCCCGTAACGGCAGTCTAGAGGCTATGACACTCGGTTATTGCTCCGAAGGTCGCGGGATAGAATCTCGGCCGCGACCCCTGTATTTCGGTGGAGGCAAAGTGCTGAATTGAGTGTATTGCGCCATTTCAGTCCAGGTTAAAGAAGCGCAGTTGGCTGAAATTTCCGGAGCCCTCAACTGTGCCGACTTTCGTGCTCGTACGAACACTGTGGTTTTGGAATATAAACCCCAGGGATCAATCAGTAACCACACCTGTGCCACCAATCGCAAGATGACTTTCAGGTACCATCCTCAGGATAATGGCCTAACTGATCGATGTCATAACTCCATAAAGTTACTATACTGACTCCTGAGAACAAGCTCCCCATAGGGCACGTGCATTCGAGGGGGGTTCGTAATCACCGTCGTATTGAAGCGCTCATAATGCGAGCTAGTGAGTCGCTGCCTGTCCTTGAAGATAGTAACGGATATTAATACGACAAGAAATGCATATAGACAGCTTCCGAAATGGCGCATTGTAGCGCACTAATCTTCAAGGCTGCAGGGAGAAATTAAACTGCGATGAGCGTCGATAGATGGCAGCACTTTACTTGTTTTAGATCATAGTTCGTTGATCATATTTCTTTTGGAGGAAACGTTCCGAATGTCCTCGCCGATAGAATGTTAAAAAGTGGAACTGTGGCCGCCCGTGTAGCTGGGAAGCTCACATCTAGAGAGCCCTCGAAGGGCTACACGCCTAACTACAAGAACCAACGCACCCGGCGTGGTCTGTGGAGCCTTGCAGATTACCGCCGTGCCTAGTGGTCCGTGGGTGACAATCACTACGTAAGTTATAAGCACGATTCATTCTTTAGGGTGCAGGTGTCTTTCGACGCAGAACCTAGCAGTCAGAGTTTCTTTGCCTGTGCATTGTGACTGAGGTGCGGCGGAACAGGCTAGCCGTGTAGCCAGTGCCTGCATGAACACTGCATCTACCCGTCGGTTACTTAACCCGCTGCGGTCACATAGAGACGGGAGGGTCGTGACAGTAATAGCATAGCATCATAAATGTGCTATGACGTCAACCGACGTCGCTGCGCCTTCACAAGTCATATACAACACGTAAATTGCAGAAACGGAAAACTGCTACGCGTCCCAATACAGAAATTAAGAGATCCGATACAATGCTTTATCAACAAATGCGTACATTATGAAGTACACTAACTGCTTTCTTAGGAAGCGCTTTCAGGAAGCTTAATATTCACACTTAATATTCACAAGATAATTCATCTTTAAGGAAATCTGCATTAAACGATACAGATGTTTCAGCTTTTTCATTAACAATTGTGCGGGCCACAATGCACGTTTAAACAGGGTGGCGCGTGACACCAACTTCAAAATACCTTTGTGTTATTTATGAATTTCGCTTAAAGGGTCCCTGAAACGTTTTTTTGACATTGTGTCACTGATTAGGCAACACAATTGTTAAATCATTCACGCCATAAATAAAGCGAAGCACCGTGCGCTAAGGCAGCTATGAGCCTATTTCTGTCGCCTTCCTCCTTACCACTCCTGTTCCTCCTCAACTCGATTAGCTGCGGAGTGCGCGCTAGCGACGACTGCGCCTCCCTCGGCCGCCGCCCTGCGGAGCCCTCCCCAGCTACATAGCGCCCCGATATCTTTACTAAGCTCCCCGGCCTCGGCAGTGCTAGCCTCTGCGATAGAGCGCCGGCTACTCGTGTGTACGCCGCCAGATGCCGCGACGATACCGTTGGCTGAAACGAAGGAGCACGTTGTAGGAGCACGTTCTTGCATTTAGATTGGGAAAATTACGTGCACGTCACATGTTAGGGGACCAATCAGCGGTCTCCCATTCCATCGCTCGATGGGCGGGGGCGTTTGAAAACGCATTTCGCCGAGCCGCTGCGACCTTTCGCGATGCACGTGTTCAAAGTCTCATTGTAAATTACACACTTTACGCAGAGCGCTGAAATCTATCCTCTAATGATCCTAATGACTCGCTCTACCGGATCACCATGTTATCACAAAATCGTCAAAACCGTTTCAGGGCCCCTTTAACATTCGCTGCGCAACGCCTTACGCACTACTTACCCTTATTCCTTCGTTGCTGATTTGATCCTACATCTCTCTTTGATGTCCCTCTGAAGGGGGCGAGCGAAGCTTTGCTTTTGCGAACCTTTTGTTTATTCCCTCTTTCTGTCTGTATCGCTCATTCTGTGTTTTAGATGCGAACAGTGTTGTACGGAACGTTCCAAGGAACAACGTTCCTTGAACTCGTTCCCTTTTTGGAGGAACGAAGGAACGCTATCGTTCCTTTAAGAGTTGGTGGAACTGTAACGGTAACGCGTTACATTTATGAAGTAACGGCAAAGGGAACGACGTTCCTTTTATAAGCGTTCCACAGGTCCACATGCAGGACGGAGAGGCCGGGCCACAACCACCGAGGTCGAGCCTCGAGTCCACGCTTTGCTGTTAGCAGTCTCGCTCGCTCAAAAGAAAACCATGCGCAAAACGTCATTCCTTTATAAGCTCTGTTTCTTCGATGCTTCGACGAGGGCGAAGCTTCCCTTTCGCCAGTGCAGTCAATACGCCCGCTCCATGTAGCTGGAGGAAAAATTTCCGGCTTTCAACCGGCCATGTACGGCAGTGCAGGTCGAACCGTAGGCAACCGAGAAATTCGTTGGTGCCTTCAGATCCCGCCGCCACGGCTCCCTTGGGACTAAGACACTCTCAACGTGCGCTTTGCTATCGCTGATCAGCGCATTGGTTCTGAGAATGCGGTTACGAGTCCCATGTGTGGGCCTCGGCACCACTGGCATTTTGTACTAAGGAGACCGCTCGGCAAACCAAGCAAGCAGTGGTAGGTGTGATACTACGGAGGCTAGTTAGGCGCAGGCGCCCGTAGGGGGCAGGGAAGTGCGCGCGGTGAGACCGACGACGTGGGGAGGGATAGCAGTCTTTGACATTGTCTAAGCCAATCTGAACGGCAAGCAAGGATCGTTGTGAAGGCTGGGCACACTTAACCTCTTTCACTTGACATTTGAAAATCATGGAGCAGCATCTTGCTTCCTGTGGCACCTAGATTCTGTTGCAATGAAGAATCACGTGCAGGTAAGTTTATTTGTTGTTCTTTCTTATTCGCATAATGAAAAGAGAGTTTTGTATAAATCGTGTAAATCGGCCTATTTGTTACTTTTTTGTTTACGTTATACATTATTTTTACCATGTTTAGACCTAATAAGTAGACCCACGCTCAGTAGCACGCGCACGTGCACGTTGTATACTACTTGGTTTGTTCTGCTGCGTAGCCTTTCATGTGTTATCTACGTCACTTTTGACTACAGACGTTACTTTTTGGTCCACGTCCGATGAGATGATGCATGTGAGGATTTATTTATTTATTCCCTACACATCAATGTCAGTATGCCATCGCGTGAACGTGGGCCTGCTGTACAAGGGTACGGGTATTATACTGCGCGAGTAGAAAGAAAGCAAGGAACAGAGACATGAAAGAGCACCGTTCGATACGAACCAACTAGCCTGCAAGAAGGTTTTACTGCTGCACAAATTGGAGAGACATTTAAAGCGCATTCCTTTACGCTATAATGTAAAGGGAAATACGTTATATAATTTGCCAGCAAATCATTAGACGGCCATAGTTAATTTCCCCGTAGGTGTTTAAAGGCCCGTTGTCGGCACCCCTCGAAGACTCGAGTGCACTGCGGCAGCGCGAAAGGAAGAGTCGTTCGCCGGTGAAGCAAAATGTTTCATTGAAACGCCACAGCGTCTGTCCTCGTCCAAGCCCGAAAATCCGCTCTTTCATTACTCCTAGAAACATAACTTTTCGAACCATTCGATAAAGAAATAGTTACAAGCGAACTAATCACACACAGTCCACAAAATCTCAACCGATGGCGTCTCCATTTCGTTGCAGTATTGGTTTGGAGAACATAATTCACAACACGCAAGCAGATGCGTTTTACCGTGCAGTACGTGTTATTTCCCTTTCCAGTGCATTAGGACTGGCGTCTCACCCATGATGTCTGCTGGCACAGGCAGCCACGCTCGAACACGTACTTAAACTTTTGCCTGCCCGCCGGACGGTGCTCTACACATGGCCTTCCAGGATTCATCACACAAGCTGTCAGAAGATAACCAGTCCGTGGGGCCATGAGTAAACACGCACCGAAGGTATAATAGGCAAACGAGGGCCCATCTATCACTAAGCGGTCGCGGTCATTTTCGTTTTTCAGGCCCCCTGATGACGACCTTGAAACTAGTTACCCCGAGTTGGTGCTCTTTCGTCGTCAACCACTTGGCGGCATTCCTTCCCGTATGAGTACAGGTGCTGGAATGCCTTATAACATGAGGTCTAGCGCGTCCTCCTCCTAGCGAAGCCGACCCGCGTTCTCGTTTTTCTGAAAACCGGCCGGTACAAAGCGACCGCGTTACCCTACGCTTTTCAGCTACCCGGATGGAACGGTCCACACCAGCAATGCCAACCCTCTATGCCTCAGACTGACTGCCGTGTAGTTCGAATTCTTCACACCGAGATACGTTGCGCGCTAACATAAATAACAACAAAAGAACGGTATCACAAATGCTTTAAAACTCTGAGAACTAAGCAAAAGTAATATATCCAGAGCTGTCAGTCAGGCTATTAAAGCACTAAAAGGAGGGAAAAGTTTCAGACCAGAGATGATGACAATATATCGGGGAATATTTTTCCAGTATTCATAGGCGTCGTCCAAGCACGCACTAGTATATGCGAACGTAAATCGAAAGGTCTATTTATAGGTTTTAGTGCTAAACACATACTTGATACTAACCAGCATTCCTGAATGTGAGTGACTTACTATTTGCACATCTGAAGCGCACTATTTTGACTGCTCATTGGAAGACCCATTATGTGTTGGACTTGTCATACACTATATGGTCGAAGCCAGCAGCGGACATGTCGGGTGTGCGTTCGGTGCTCCCTGAACATACGTTTAGAAGTGTTTCGTTTCATACTTTCCAGCTCCAGATAATCTGCTTCTGTTAAGGTTTGAATTCGTAAATTCAGGCTGCATGCTTTTAATATTAAAAGGGCTCATGTAATTTTGGCTCACACTTATACGACCCTATACATCTTTCAATTTTCAAATCAAATGTAACGTGAATGTAACGACACGTTCCAGTTTCCGAAATGTAACTGGAACGCGTTCCTTTCTGATTAAAGGAACTTGTAACGGCAACTCGTTACAAAAATGGGAAGGAACGAGGAAGGAGCTTTCGTTCCTGTTTTGGGGTAACGTGTACAACACTGGATGCGAAGCAGCTTATGGCCGGGCCTATGTCACTCACTCACTCCCTCCATCCATCCGCCGTGTGGCGTCCGCATACGCACTGCACATGCGCATCCTCCTCCCCTCCTCTACTTGTCTGATCTCCTCTCCTCTCAGCATTCCTCCTCTCCTCTCCGAAAGGCGTGCTTGACTATGGAAGCGCCCTTTCTTCGATGAACGCTTTACCAGCTCGCAAGGAACAAGAACGCGTCCTCGCCCGGAAAAGATAACGCTGACGCATCCAGCGTCTACTGGCGTCAAACCGATGCAAACGCAACACCTAGTCAAACCGAAGCAAACACCGTGCGCCCCCCCGTGCTGCTTCGCATCATCTCATGGTCCCCTTTAGCGGGAATTATGTAATTTTCTTTCTTTCTTTCTTTCTTTCTTTCTTTCTTTCTTTCTTTCTTTCTTTCTTTCTTTCTTTCTTTCTTTCTTTCTTTCTTTCTTTCTTTCCTTCTTTCTTTCTTTCTTCTTTCTTTGCTTCCTGCTCTGTTTCTCTCCCTTTTTCATAGGTTCATTTTTTCTTATTTCTCTCTTCCTTGTTTTTAGGGTTTTGTCTGTTCACCACTATATTTACTTTTAGATGTGAAGCACCGGATGGTCGGGGTAAAGTCCCTAGATATCTTATTCCGTAAAGAAGTATCTAGGGACTTTAGGTCGGGGCTATGTCACTTCCTACCTCCATCTATCCATCCGCCGTGTGGCGTCCACACCCGCACTGCGCATGCGCACCCTCCTCTCCTTGTCTCATCTCCTCTCCTCTCGAAATTCTTCCTCTCCTCTCCGAACGGCGCGCTTTGACTATGGAAGCGCTCTTTCTTCGATGAAAGCTTTACGAGCTCGCAAGGAAAGAGGGCGCTAGAGACAACGTTCTCGTTGGCAGCGCCTGCTAGCGTCAAACAGATGCAAACGCGACACCTAGTCAATGCCATGCAAGCGCGGTGTGCACCTCCCGCGCTGCTTCGCGTCGCCTCATGGTCCCCTTTAGCGGAAGAGGGTTTTCTCTGGGAGAAAATTGAAGCGGTTCATGTAGCGGACTCATAATGCTTTAAGTGCAAAAAATTGGCAGATCCCACGTGCAGTGAGAATCAAGGAAATGCGAAGCACGCATAAGGAACGCAAAATGGATTTGCATTGTTGTCTCGCTATACCGAGTTTGGTACATATGAAGTTAACGAAACGGCCACAAGACCACCAAGACTGTTGTGGCATGTAAGCCATGCCGCTCATACACGCATGTCATGATTCTAACGTTATGACTTGTCATTTACGTTCGTCATGCAGTCGTGTTGTGCCATAGCAATTTTAGTATACATCCCTTTAAGGAAACGAGTGGCATGTAGATCATGCCGCTAATGACACGCATGTCACGATTTTCATGTTATGACCTGTCATTTATGATCGTCATGCAGTCATGTTGTGCCAAACCAATTTTCGTATAGGCTCCGTGCAGTCGAGTTTTCCATGTGCGACATCAGCGCCAGAATGCACTGCCTGGCGGAGAGAAGAAGCAAAATTGGGCAGACTGTGACAGGGAAATACGCGAACGCGATGAGCGTCTCTAAGTCGCAGCAGCGACAGCCCGTCCCACCTTCTTTCGTTGAATTTCCTTTGAGACGCGCGCTCCAAACCTGCGGCAAACTGTTCCAAAGGGCGACGCCGCAAGCGTACGTGTGGTTCGGAGCACGCCCAGAAAGCAGGGAAGAAACACGCGCGTCGCTGTCGCCTCGGTTTCCACCGTGCGCGACTGAGCCGTCCGACGAGAGCTACGTAGCGCCCTCTGGTCCGTAGACAGAGGCCATACATCCCATTAACGAAACGGCAGTATAGCGCCAGGACCATGGCATGTAAATCATGCTGGGCATGACACGCATGTCATGATTCTAACGTTATGACCTGTCGTTTGCGTTCGTCATGCAGTCATGTTGTGCCACAGCAATTTTGGTATACGTCCCATTAACGAAACGCCTGGCATGTAAATCATGCCGCCCATGACATACATGTGATGCTTTTTCATGTTATGACCTGTCGTGTATGTTCGTCATGCAGTCATATTGCTGCATACGAATTTCCCTACACATCCCACTAACGAAACCGCCAAGAGAGCACCAAGACCGTGGCATGTAAATCAGGTCGCTCATGACATGCATGTCATGATTTTTCATGTTCTGACCTGTCAATCATATTCGCCGTGCAGTCATGTCGTGGCATACCAATTTTCGTATACATCCAATTCACGAAACGGCCAGGAGAGCACCAAGACCGTCGCATGTAAACCATGTCACTCATGACATGCATATCATGATTTTCGTGTTATGACCTGTCATTTATGTTCGTCATATAGTCATGATGTGGCATACCAATTTTCGTAAACATCCGCTTAGCGAAACGGCCATGAGAGCACAAAATCGTTGGTGGCTAGATAGATAGATAGATAGATAGATAGATAGATAGATAGATAGATAGATAGATAGATAGATAGATAGATAGATAGATAGATAGATAGATACGCTCAAACTCGCCGAAGTTCGCTAAGAAATGCTTCGCATTTAAAAGTAAGTGCGCACAATGCTTTCACAATGATGGTTGCTTACGCGTAAACAACGCTCACGCCATATTGTGACGCATAGCAACCTTCGTTTGAATAGATTGCCTTGCCGCGTATCGCCACCGCGCCCGACTGAACAGCAAAGCAAGTAAACAGTATCGCAAGACGCGTGAAGGTTCATTCCAACGCCTGTTTTTAGGGGCGAAGCTCCTCTTATAGTGAATTCCACTGGAGGATCTAGAGCGGTGTGCCTAATCCACGACGGAGCAACAAAATCCGTCGCGGAGCGATCCGACCCCATCGGCCAGCGGAAAACAAACTCGCTCCGGCAGGGATTACAGCGGAAGTTGTCGCACGCATCCGGTTGCCCCTGTTGCCAACCTTACGTTGGACTACGTTAGCCCTCGCACAAAAGTATGCATACCTCTTCCTCTGAGTACGCGTGTAGTACTTCTTCGACGTAGCCGAGCATTTTGGGGCGTTTGCAAGGACTCTTGAAACAGTTCCTTAAAGACGTTTCGTACGGCATGTACGACTCTTCTTCGCTGCTGCCGCTTTCCGACGTAGAACTCTTAGTGTCGCTCAGAGCGAGGAGCAGTCCCCTGTAGGGTCGAACGACGCCATTCCAAAATATGTAAACAAACGCCCATGGTTATGAGACAGCGCCTAAACAAACGCTGAAAAAAAATCGCCGGGCTCGGCTGATCCGGAAATGACGACACCATATAGCTGGAGTTCCGGCAGAATCCGGCTCTACGAGACGGATCAACGCGGAGCGCTCCGTCCAGGAGCAAGTTGCCCCAAATCGCCCAGTGGAACATGCGAAC